>LKNJ01001989.1:73926-232977 GCA_002120245.1 Maccullochella peelii
ACAGTGTGTGAAAACCTTGTGAAGACTTACAGAAAACGTTTGACCTCTGTCATTGCCAACAAAGGGTATATAACAAAGTACTGAGATGAACTGTTGTTATTGACCAAATACGTATTTTCCACCATAATTTGCAAATAAATTCTTTAAGAATCCTACAATGTGATTTTCTGGATTTTTTTGTTTCTCATTTTGTCTCTCATAGTTGAGGTATACCTATGATAAAAATTGGAGACCTCTCTCATCTTTTANGAGTTGCATCCAAAGAACACCATACCTACTGTGAAGCATGGGGGTGGAAACATCATGCTTTGGGGCTGTTTTTCTGCAAAGGGACCAGGACGACTGATCCGTGTAAAGGAAAGAATGAATGGGGCCATGTATCGTGAGATTTTGAGTGAAAACCTCCTTCCATCAGCAAGGGCATTGAAGATGAGACGTGGCTGGGTCTTTCAGCATGACAATGATCCCAAACACACCGCCCGGGCAACGAAGGAGTGGCTTCGTAAGAAGCATTTCAAGGTCCTGGAGTGGCCTAGCCAGTCTCCAGATCTCAACCCCATAGAAAATCTTTGGAGGGAGTTGAAAGTCCGTGTTGCCCAGCGACAGCCCCAAAACATCACTGCTCTAGAGGAGATCTGCATGGAGGAATGGGCCAAAATACCAGCAACAGTGTGTGAAAACCTTGTGAAGACTTACAGAAAACGTTTGACCTCTGTCATTGCCAACAAAGGGTATATAACAAAGTACTGAGATGAACTTTTGTTATTGACCAAATACTTATTTTCCACCATGATTTGCAAATAAATTCTTTAAAAATCCTACAATGTGATTTCCTGGATTCTTTCCCCCCATTCTGTCTCTCATAGTTGAGGTATACCTATGATGAAAATTGGAGGCCTCTCATCTTTTAAGTGGGAGAACTTGCACAATTGGTAGCGACTAAATACTTTTTTGCCCCACTGTACGTTAAAGACATTAATTAGTTACATTACTCGATACGATACTTTCGTTACGCAGCTCTGCTTTATTAAAGGTGCCTTTGAAAAGCTCCAGAGCTTTGAGTGTTTGCTGATCATCAACAGCTAGCTTAGCCCAGGTGGCTGAACGCAGCAGCACTTCAGAAGTCCTCAACCTCACAGCGAAGATGCAGGGTTCACACACCCTCCAGCTTTGAAGAAAACCATGAGATTCTGAATGTGGGTTTACAAGTGCTGTTAGCAAGACAGTTAAGTAGACACATGATGTAAATAAAGTGTATTTCTCTTTAGCGGGAGTCCCATTCCTCCTCGTATGGAAGAAGGGAACTGCCTCCCCACACCTCCAACCCTCGCGCTAAGCTTCTCAAACAAACCAGAAGAACCAGTCTCTCCACTGAACGCGCAGAGAGCAAGTTGATATCAAACCTCCATCAAACTCAGTAAACAAGACAACTCCCAAAATATCTAATTAATGGGCCATTCCTGGGATTAGTAACTGCAATGTAATTACTGAATTTCACATTCTAATTATCCTGTGCTGATCTGCCTGGCTTTATTTAACCTTTAATGTAAAATCTAAATTTTAATCACAACCCCATCAAAATCAATCATTAAAGTCAGTTAAGGTAGCACTCTCACTGGGGTATAAATAAGCAAAAACATAAAGCAAAGCAGAAATAATTTTCCCAGGTATTTTCTTTGATTGTCGGCAGAAAGAGGAAACACGCTATTATGGTCCAACTTCCTATGAGATATCCAGGACGCTGAACTCTCAGTGAATGATCTTTCTTCAGAATTGTTGTTCTATAGTTTGACTTTGACACTATGGAAAGGACGATGCAGGATACAGAGTACCATGATATGATTGAATTGAGATGATCTAAATGAAAGCATGGTTAGTTTCTAGGCAAGTTCAAAATCTTACACGCTACTATCAGTATAGATTTCTACATGCCTACATGCTGAGCTTCAATACCAAAATAGCACTCATTGTGGTTTGAGAAACATCGGACATCTGCAGTAATCAGTGAAGTTACTGCTGACAATTCATTTTTTGTGAAACCACGTTGCTTTGGTTTTCATTTTTTAGAAAGAGGCTGTATTGCCATTTACTAAAGGAAAAACATGAAATCTGGACTAGTGTAATTGTAAGTGGTGTACTTGTTAAATCCAGTGTGGCCAATCTGATACGCCATTGCTGAATATGCAAAATGGACACAAACATAGGAAAATGACTGATTCATTTGTTGCTGATTTTGGTTCTGCACAAGAGGAAATTCTCCTCAATCACAGATTAATCAGCTGAAGCCAATCATAACATCAGCAGATATGGCTTCCTTCACACATGCATGAGCATGCATGCAAGCACCCACACTGCCCATTGGCCTTTGCTAGCAGGGTTAATTCTGGCACCTGATTTTTGTTGGTTTTAGTTTAAAGTTTTAACCAGTCACATTTAAGTCTCATTTTTGCCATGCATTTTTAATAGTTATGTCATGTAAGCATTTTCAGGCTATAGCTGTCGCCCCATGGTTACAGGTGTCGTTCTCATCTAGGTTAGTGGAAAGGGCACTGTTCAGCTGCTCTCTGCTCTGCAGTAATGCAACAGACTGTCTCTCCTCAGTAAACCCAGTCATCATTTCCAATCTCATGGGTGTTTGAACAGAACCGCTGTCTCTCTGTGTTGTTCTGCTTGCTAGATCTCTCTGGTAAATGTGTTCCTTTCTGTACTAACACTCTTATTAGATATCTTTATTTTTTCCTATTTAAATGTACCTGAATTAGATTCAATTTTATGTTACGTCATTTTGCAACACAATCTCCATTAGTCAGAACATATCAATGAAAACATTGCACAAATTTAGAAATTCAGGATCAAGGCAGCAAAGAAAACTCGTCAGCAACTGAATTGATCAAATCAGCTGAGTCATACTGTTAGTGCTCAACCAAACAGCTCGTCCTCTATGACCTTTTAAAGGCAATGACTGAAAACAACAATACAATCTGACTTTTGTTAGTTACAATAATGTTTGCCTGAGGGGAATTTTCTGTGACAATGTGAAGATTTGAAAACAAATCCACTTTGAGGAGGGTAGTGCATTGTGCGTGTGTGTGTGATGACTTGCTGTGATTGTTGCCTGTGTGAGCAAATACTTTGGAGATTTTGGGTCATTTTTTTTAGTCTGCAACCTTTGAACTGATGGTTAAGTTACTTAAATGTCCACATATCTTCAAAGAGACATTCAACTTATAGAGATGAGTCAAAGCTGGAATACTCTCATCACTGTGTCACAAATTCCACGTCTCTGTTACAGACCAACATGCTATTTTCAAGATGGCTGCCAGAAAAGAAGCTTCATTGTGAACAGAGCATTTAATATTGAACCCATCTTAAGACTCACAGTGTGATTTTTTAACACTGAATCTGCAGCTGCAGTTTTTGCAGATCTTTTTCTTCTTCATATAATCATCAACTCTGAATTATTATTAATTAGGGCCTGCTCAGCATTTTTACCTGATGTTCCATGCATGGCTCTTCTTGCTTCAAAGTGCAAAGTAAGGTCAAATAGTAGTACCTACAGTACTCCCAACAAATTGTAAAGGTCACTGGGGACAAACCAAGAAGCTCAGAGGAGTATGCTCTGAATCTGAACTTTAAAAAAAATAGCAAAAAGAACACTTGAAATCAAATTAACTATACATGCATGAAACACTTTTTTTTCCACGGGATATCAGCCATAACGTACCTCTAAAAACTTAACAAAGGCATGAAAACATGCTGACTGTGTGGATTATCTCTGAGAATTGAGCAGGATAACAGGTGAAACTATATATGGTATTCTAAGCAGGCACTGGAAAGCAGATTTTGTATTGGCAGGACTTTTGGGGCGTCCTTGCCAAGCACAATACTCGACATAATGAGAAACACTCGTTTCAAAATGAACAATCCACCAAGCCTCACAGCATTCAAAAGCAACCCGGGCAGCTCAAATTTTAGTGTATATCATTAACATTGATTATGTTTGGTGGCCTTGGTTCAGAGCCGTACAAATATTACCATACAACATCGCCCGTAAAGATGAAAGGTCTGTCTGCTTGATAGATGCCTGGGAGGTGTAGATCATGACTGGAGAACAGGAGGTGTGCAGCGCAGTATTTTGAGGAGAAAGCAAAGTTTGCAAAGGAAATGAAAAGAGAGAAGACTGTAAAACAATACACATTAAAAAAAAAACTGCTTCACAGGAAACCTGCCTTTCTCTTCACTGCTGTCTTATTGTGAACACTCTCTCTTCTGGACCCTTCTGCAGTCCAACAGACATGCCCAAAATGACATACTGTTGTGGAAAGAACAAATGAATAAACAGTAAGTTTCTGTGTGACCAAATATCGTCCAAGTACAAATGAAACATAAATCAATGGAAACAACACAATCATAAATGCATCTCTCTGAGCATAACGGCATCTGCATGTTGAATGTGGTGGCAAAATGATAAATGGAAGAAATGACATAAGCACAGTCACTCTGTCAATGGGTTTGTGTGATGCCAAAGTTCAATGCTATGCTTACCATCTCTGAAACAGTTCTCGATTACAACACTGGCCCTTTCAAAGTTAATGCATCTGTGGGAAGGAGATGAGGAAAATTGCATGGTAATATCCCTTCAACCACAAACAAAGAGATCCATACACAGTCCTTCTGTGTTTGCTTATTCGATGCCAATTTCAATTCTGTTGACTCATAAAAAAAAAAAGAAGATAGAAATGCTGCCTCAACTGAAAATAAAGCGGCCTTTTAAAGTTTCTCGTTTGGCTGTGTATCTCAGCAGTATTTCACTGTTACAAAGAGAGGCATTAAATGGCAGAGGGTTTTATTGACACGGCTGTATCCATGGAGGATTAGAGAGGTCTGTTTTCTCTGAGTAGCCTGAACCCATTAACACCAGCCAAGTGGAGAGAGACATTTTTTCCACTGCTTGGCGTTCTCAATCTTGAGGCTACAGCAGGGAAACAAAGTGCTAACTATGACCCTATGAGGGCAAAGGAAGTGGTAGTAATGATTTTGCAGTGAAATTCTTCCTGTAAGGTGCTTTCAGGGAGCTTGTGCATGTTAGCCAACCAAGCGTGTTGCATTTTACAACTTCCTTGGATCAATGGACAAGAGATGAATGCTATGAGTCTCTTTTTTGGTTAATCTGAGAGAAGTGTTAGCAAGAACTGACATAACAGGTTCATCTAACCGGGTTTTGGTAAGCATTGTGCAGGAACCTGTAGTAATTACTGGCCAAACTCTAGGGGGAGAAAGTGTAGGAGCCAAACTACATGGTGGTTTGGTCTAGACTGAAGCCTGCTGATTCTGATTTCATCCACAGAAGCTGACGTGTATTTATTTAAGGCTGCTAATAGATCACTCTAGATCAGTTCCACTGCTGTGGCCTCAAGAGAACATGCATCTTTGAGCTGTCAGTATTAACATCACCACGTTCTCATTCATAATGAAAAGGTGACGTGCTGAGCAACATCACACTTGCCTCTCATTTTGCACACCCCCCAGCTCCAAAAGGCAGTGAGCGCTAACTGAGAATTGTGAACTTTGGTAAGTCAGTGAACTCCACATGGCAAGCTCATTTTCTACAGACAAGCTATTGGTTTATACCAATGGATACCACAGGCTTGAGGAGGTGATGTGGTGCTGGTAATCTTGAGCAAACTGATGGGCTCCATCCAGCTTCCAGCAAGGAGCAACTGCTGCTGTGTAGAAATTGATCTAGACCGAAACGCGTGTGCTTCCAGTGTCCACTGTCCTTGCCGTTTCATACAGGGTTATGATCTCCCCCCTAGAAATGGTCACTTGTCATGTGACTGACGTTCCATTCTTAGATCATGTGATTGATGAGATTATTTTGTCACACATACTAACGTCAAGAATAAACTTGCATTCTGAATTGTTCAAACTAAGTTTTAATCTTTGATCATTTTACTTATAGTATGGCCTATATTTATAAAACCCATCTTGCTTCATAGAACCAAAAGTGACAACAAACTTTACATGTGCCTTTTCAGAAGGCATAGTTTTTGAAGCCCAACTTAACACCTGCCAAAAATATTGGTTTTGCTGACCTCTAGTGGTTTAACTTCTAGTCTCACAACAGCGACGTACTCCAGGTTCACATGACTTTTAAATTGAAAGAATACAGTAATTACGATAGATATTAACTATGGGTTTCACCACAGCCCTGGAAAGAAATGAAGCTGAGCTGTTTCCAGTTGAATCGGATTGTTTAGCTCAGGCCTCAGAATGAACAAAAATAAGATTAAAAAGTTGAAAAGGCAGTTTAATGTCTCACAGAAATCAGTGTTCAGTGATACGAACTAGCCATGTGTTCCTCTGTTTTATCACCATGGCATTCAAGGTGAGAAGTGGAAGGCCGCATCGCGGGCTTTATGCTTTTGGAGCTTTGGTGTGAAGGCTCCGATTCTGGATGGCAGTACTGTACTAACAATCATTTGCACTGATATGGAAGTGCACACAAACCAACAAACTGTAAACACAGTGTTTCAGTCCTCTGAGTCAGAGCTCTCAGAAAATGATACACTGCTGCCATCTAAGTCATGCCTCCACACTGTTGTATTACTCTGTGCGCATTTGGCAAGATCAACTGGACCTAAACACACGGATGGAAACTGAAACTCACTCTGAGAGGATATTTAGAAAATGTAATGCTCTAGAAAGCAGCTCTTAAAAGTAAGAGAAGCAATTTATATTGTCCTTCAGTAACACACATTTGAGCATACATAATGCTGCAATCATGTATTAAGGTCAGATGAGACAAAACACAAACATTCTGTTATTCTTCTCATCCATCATTCCTCTACACATCATGGACATTAGAGTAAGATATCTTAGCAGTGAAATATACAGAAATGTGAACCGCTGTCCTCTCCTTCACTAATCTGAGAACCCATTTCATTTAGTGGCTTTTCTATACATGTATCAACATTATCTGGAGGTCCCCACATGGACTGTTGACAAGCTTACACACATTGTATTTGAAACTAAACTTTGCATTAGCCGCGCTAGCGGCCTGGTTCTAGGAGTGGCAATGTTGGTTGGTTGGTCTGTCCAACCCCTTGGTTCAGACTGAAATATCTCAAGTGTTGAATGGGTTGCCATGAAAATGTGTATACATTTATGGTCCTCAGAGGATGAATCTTACTGACTTTGGTGATCACTTGGTGAAGTTGATATTTGGGATAGGATGGACTGACACAATTTGGCAAAAATATTTCCACCTCAGGATGAATTGTGTGAATCTTTGGTGATCCGCTGATATTTTCACCTAGCGCCATCATCAAGTCAAAATTTCAGTTTGTTCAAAGTGTTGGTTTATGACCAAATACCTGCAAAACTAATGACATGCCCATCAGCCTCAGCTGCACTTTGTATTTAGTGCTAATTAGCAAATGTTAGCATGCTAATACTTAGATGGTGACTATGTAGGCATTATCTGCTAAACATTAGCATGTTAGCATTGTCACTGTGAGCATGTTAACATGCTGACATTAGCATTTAGTTCAAAGCACCGCTGTGCCTAGCCTCACAGAGCCACTAGTATGGCTGCAGACTCTTTGTCTGGTTGTCATTTAAAGAGTAACCTAAACACCCGTGAACAACTTGTTTTTGCTGTCACCCAGTGGTTTAACTTTGCACCTTGCTGCAGTGATCCACATGTGTACTCATTACATGAATGTGAAGAAGGGCTCTGCTGAGAAATAGCTCTTTTGTATACAAGAGTGTGTATGAAAAAGCTATTTCGATTAATCAAAATTAACCCACAGGCAGGCAGACAGGGGAGAAGCAAAGACATAGGGATTGTAATATAATGCCACTCTCACCCACACCTCATGCTCTGGCTTTTAAGTTCAGTCATGCAGACAGATTTGGTTTTTGACCGCTGCTTGTTCCAGCCCTGCCCTGCTCTGTCCATCCCAGGCCAATCCAGACTAGACTTAGCCCAACATAGGCTGTTACCACTGTCCCATCACAGCCATCACAGTGATGGCTACAAGTATACAATGCACATCTGTCTCTAATACTGAACAATGAATTAGGACTTATTATTAACAACATGTTTATACAAGTTTATAGTGCTTTTGTGCATGGTAATTACCTTAAACTGGGGAAATAGTGAAGAGAGGCAGATGAAGAAACCACCATGCAGCTCTCACATTCACTCTTCCTGTATTAGAAGTGCATCTGACATGTAATCCATTTTTTTACTCTCCCCCTGCTTAATGGAGTTCTGCCAACAATCCCCAGAGGCCTACTTAACAATCTCTCTTTCTCACTGTACATAATAAGCCCTGGTGTGTGTTGTGTGTGTGTGTGTGTGTGTGTGAACTCCTCTGTGAACTGCATGTATTTTACTACACCAGGCTGCGTCATCTCTCTAATGGCTCTGTGCAATAACACTGGCAGAGTTACGTCAGTTACATCCTTGGGGAATCACAGAGATTTGGGAAAAGAAGCAGTCATGGACACACTTGGGTTCAATAAAAGCCCACTAACCAGACATGGTGAAGCAGTTGTTGTAGTTAACGTTTTCTGGTTGGTCAAGGCTGTGTGAAGCATTTGTCTTATTCATCAATTAAACTATGTGATGCAGTATACTGGAAAGAAATGTGACAGTGGGCTGATGTGAGCACAGTTTCACACCCGTGACGTCCATCCTGTTTAGCTTCTCTGAGCCATTTCCCTGAAGCAGATGCAGAAGCATAGCCAACAGATCTAGCACTGAGCAAACTGAACAGAAAGGATACAAATCTTGATACATTAATGCTCTTTACATGTCAGCTTACCCAAACATGCATAAACCATCTTTTATTGCCATTTAGAGGTACTTGCAAATATGTTAAAATGCCTCCTGATATGTTCAACCTGCCAGGCTGGGATGGGAGGGAAAGCAGAGAAGAAGGGAATGTTGTTTGGGGGTCTTAATAGTATGTTCTTTGAACGTGTTTTACGTCACTACCACCCACTGCTTTTCCTCCACATATGGTTGAGTTCCAGGAATGTGTTTCCTTAGCCTGTTCGTGATGACATGGGTCACCTCACTGACACTGCACGTGCTATGGAGAGATGGGCCGACAACTCAAGGCTTAGAGCACTTAAAGGATGGATACTGTTTTCAGTGCTGCTGGATGATAACCTTGAATTTCCAAAAAGTCAGGTTTTCTGATTGATGACTATGGACTTTTGAAGCTATACGAAGCTAACTTTTGCTTTAGTTTTATTGTTAGAAATAATAACAATAAAAATTTCAATTTCAATTTGCTTATTGTAGAGATTAAACAAATGAGACATAACGTGTTAATTAGTGAGCTTTAGAGGAGTTGATAGGTGGATTTCATTACCTTCAGACAGAGTCAGGGTAGCTGTTTCCCCCTGTTTTCAGTCTTTATGCTAAGGTAAGCTAACCGTCTCCTGGCTCCAGCTTCATAGGCTATTTACTGCAAACATGAGAGTGACATCGATCCTATCTAGCTCTCGATAAGAAAGAAAATAACTATTCTTTTAAACTATGCATTCAAGAGGAATGAAATGAAACAGCAAAACTGGAATTTCTTTCAAGTCTTCATCTCAGGGCAGTGATGTGACAGTAGCAGTATCTATACAGGTTCCTGGGTTGACAGATTTACCATTTAAGTTTTTTTCCATAACAGTTCAATAAATGAGAGTGATAGAAGAAGACTAGGCCAGGTCCCTCTTCTGCTGGCAGAGTGGATGACTTTACTTTTGTTGGCTAGACATCTCATTTTTCTCCACATCATACGATGAATATGTTACACTCTGTAAAATTTACTGAAAGTCCCAGAATGAGGGACACTAACACAATAAAACTCACACATTTCGGAAGGCTGGAAATCCCCAATTTAGTGTATTTTAAATCAAATCCAAACTTGTCGTTAGACGGCATCTGACTGTTTCCCATACTACAGCATTATCTCCTAGCCTGGAAGAACCTTGGATAGAAAGCATATGTAAAGTAAAGAAAGCTTTATTAAATAATCCATTTCACACCCGGTGGTGCTTGGTGTAAAGGCTGCCTCTGTGTCCAGCTGGAGTTTGAGGTAAATCTGGAGCTCAAAGTGTTCCAGTCAAAACAAACTGTGGCAGCCCGTGGATTCCCACTTAGATGCCACTTGGATGCAGCTGAATGCTAAATTGAGATATTTATGTACAGTTGGCCTGCATACATACTGTGGCGTCTGCACTCTCCAGATTTTGCACCACATTTGTAGGATCAACTAATAAGTGTTCAAAAAATAACTTCTTACTGGTAGCATATAGACAATTTGGAAAATGCTTTTACACTGATATATACCTGTATCATCTAATTGGAGAGACTGGGACTCACTGTGAGCAATAAAACAATTAAACAGTGATATTGGGTGGTTTTAATCTACCCAATAATCTAATTCAAATTTAAGATCAATATATAAAGGTTTTCCAACTTGGCCAGTGTACCTCAGTTCATTCATTTCCATTTTTAGCTACACTAGCAGTGTGGCTCCAAGAATGAAAATGCTGGTCTGTCAGTCGTTTGGTTGGTCCACCACCAGACTGAAATGATAACTACTGAATGGATTGCCATAAAATTTGGTACAAATGTGTAAAAATATTGTGTGTTAACACGGCAAAACCTGACGTGTTAACGTGTTATTTTCTGTTGTTAATGCATAAAAATATTATGTATTAACACGTCAGGTTTTGCGGTGTTTACACAACAGAAAACTTTCCACTTCACACCCGCTTTTCTCAGCTCAAGGAAAGTTTTACTAATATAAAACCTCCATGGATCAAAATTGTATAATAGAAAAAGTCATAATTGACCTTGTTTGCATTTGGAGGTGTCCTGTCAACAGTTTTACAAATGTCTCTTTTACAATGGTGGCCTATGCTTTTTGGGCCGCAGGGGAATTTTCTGCTGCAATACCATGAGTGGGAAAAACTGGAAGCAAGGCTGAGCAGCGGAGCCGTATCCAGCTTTTATTATACATCCATGCTATATAACTCCTCAGTTACAACCATAGTGTGTGTTCTGTAGAGATACGGGGATCTGATGGTTTTTCAGGTTAGAGCAACAGCCCCTCAAAATGTATGTGCATGTCCCTGGTCTCAGCTGTACCCTCCTAATAAGCAAATGTTAGCATGCTAACACTCTTAACTAAGTTGATGAACATGGTCAACATTATACCTGCACCATCAGCATGTTAGCATTGTCATTGTGAACATGTTAGCATTTAGCTCAAAACATTGCTGTGCCTGAATAGTCCCTATAGGTGTTGCTGTCTACTTAAGACTTCTTGTAATAAATCTCCAAAAAACATCTTCTTTCTCCACTAAATATTTGTTTCACACTATATTGCTGTCACTCCACAAATGTTTTAAAATTAATTAAGCTGCAATGCCCTGGGTGCAATATGTTTAAAACTACCTGAGAGCTTAGCATACCACACTACTTATGAGATTCACATTGGCAACAAAACGATGAAATGGGATAATTGAGAAAACGATGAAATGGGATCATTGAGAAAAAGATTTTTTCCTCTATCTAAACTCATGTACTTTAAGCAGTAGGCAGAGACAAACATTTCTGAAAACTCTGCATAGTCTAACTTTAAAGGAATAGTTCAAGGTATTTGGGGTAATATGTGTATTTGCTTTCTTGTCAAAAGTTAGATGAGAACATTGATACCATTCTCAAACATGAGAGTCGTATTGATCTTCTCATGTAACACTTTTCAACTTTTACCTCAAATATATACCCAATTTAGCTGGCTCAGCCTGCCCAGAAGTGAAAAGTAATCCATCTGGTGTCTGATTCATAGAAATGTTGGTGACCAAGAGTCTTACCGTGCATTAATAAAAGCCACTGAAAAAGAAAAGGATATTTTGCCAACTGATCTCACTGTAGAATTTTAAGAGTAGGTAATATTACATAATTTGTTGAGCATATGCGTCTTCAGAGCAGTTGACACCCTCTGCCAAGCAGAGAGAATGAGAGAGAGGAAGAGACCGCTCCAGATTGAATGATTATTGTTGTCAAAACTGTTATTTGTTTTTTACAGTGTGCTTTTTTGGATGTCTCTTCCTCCAAAAGCTCACCAGGGTTGGGACATGTCCTGACATGGGAATGGAGTGCGTTTGAGAGAGCACCTGTTTTTCTTATTGATGGACTTGTTTATACCATTTGCTTAGCCACACTTGTTGAACTGGAATTTTGACTGCATTATTGGCACATGGGAAATGTAACTGGGTGAGAAGTCATTTGATAGTGTGGACTCAGTACCCTTACTTTAACACACACTGCGTTGCACATAGATTGGAATGACTTTCACAGAAGCTATAAAGCTTTGAGAGAGGAAAAGAAAAATTGGCTCTCTTACATATAACACCTGGTACTGTTTTAGGTAATGGATTTGATTGTCTGCAAGTCTGCATCAATGAAACAGGTCACAATGAAATATGGAAATACTTTTTAAATAGAAACTGGTAAAGGCATCCATACTCATCACTTCTTTGGTCACTGGTTTTACTGGGATTGGCCAACCGTGGAATGTGATTGAAACCCGAAATGGTGGTGATGAAGCTCTAACAGGAACGCCTCTCCTACCACAGACACCCTCCATCTGGAATCACTCTGCTACTGTGTGTCTGGGGACTGAGCTCTGTGGGTCAGAGGGCAGAGAAAGGTTTGTCATTACAACAGTGCTGAGAAATACCTCGGAAGGACACTGATACTCTGCTGAACCATGGTCCATCCAATAATAACAACAGACATAGAGGAAGAAGTGTAATGCTAGTTGATGTGAATGGCAATGTGCTAGTATAAAAACAATGACCTTAGTTAATAAAATAAAATGAGAGAGAAGTTTTCGCACCATCAGAGAATTAATGTGAAGGACACAAGCTGGTAGTCTCACATAGAAGAATAAGAATAAGAATACTCAACTTAAAGGTGCCCTGTGGAGTTTTCTTGTTAACAAACAAAAGTTATGTTTACATTCAGTATTACTCACCAAAACACACTGTGTATTCTGACAAACGTGTTAAATGCATTTTATTCCTCATAAAACATTTGCAAAGAAGATTTTTGAAGTATTTTAAATCCTGCATTGTTTACATCTATGTTTACAGTGGGAAGCCATTGGCAGGAATGTCTATTGCATCACACACATGTGCACGTGTATGCCTTGTGAGCGTGCACGAGATAAACAAAACGGGGAAAACCAGCTCCATAGCGCTACTAGAGGTCAAAAACTTCACAGGGACTTCATTCATATGAAGTTTTCTGCAGAGTGGTTTGTTTTTTTGGGATTTTGGGAAATCGCTTAGGAAGTCACTTCGCCCAGCCAAGAAATAGTCCAGCACCGTAAAACCACACATTTTACACGTTGGTTTTGGTACTGATTAAACAAATGAGTGAGGTTTAGAGGTGCTAGGAGGCGTAACAGAGCCAGGCTAGCTGTTTCCCCATTTCCAGGATTTGTGCTAAGCTAAGCTAACCGGCTGCTGTTTGTAGCTTCATATTTATAGTACGGACATGAGAGTGGTATGTTTGTTTACACAACCAGCAGTTATGGAGCAACATAATTATTCATTTGGAGTCCAATATTCACTCTTATCTTTTATTTTAGTCAGTACCAACCCCTGAGGGAAATATGTGGTTCTTTAGCTGCTGTGTTCACCTGCTACTTGCTCTCTGTGTCTGTCCGCCTTTGGTACTAAGCAGGTAGAGTTCAGTAGGTTTTTAGAGCTTTTTGTGATCAAAACTGCTGCTTGCTGTGTTCGAAAATGGTGCTGAGTGAACCAAAATAGTGAAGTTGTGGGCCAGACAGCTAAACAATGAGAAAATTGGCTCTTGTATGGATGTGAAGCTGTTTTCAGAGTTCAAGCTCATTTTCTAAACTTAAAGGCGGTGTTACAAAAGAAATAATGCAGGACAAAGACATACACAATGTAAATTAGTTGTAAAGTGTGTGTGTTTGTGTGTGTTGTAGGGTGGGACAGGGGCAGTCAAAGCATCAGACTCCTTGACAAGCTGTAAGGACAGTTGGATATTTTGGCTGGAAGGAAAGGAAATCACCGTTTCACATCTGTCAACGAGATCACCATACATTTTTTTTCTTCTTTTTTTTTGTAATTTCTGGACAAATAGCTTATAAAATGACACAGTTTTATTTAGTGCAATGAAAAACAAGCATGGCTTTGAATTCCCTGCCTTTTCATATTTCATCGAATCCTACTACTGTGAATTTGCTCTCATTGGACTGACAGCTGTAGGTTTTTCAATACATTCACACTGCTGTTCCAAGGACTACAAATTCTTCGGTTTCTTTCGCCAGCAATCCCAGAAAGCAAAGTATCTGCAGTTTAGGTTTGCTCTATTTTCATTCCTCTTGTGGCCTCAATTTCAGTCTTATATTCTGAGAAGATGCTCATATGGTTAAAGGCAATAATAACAGACAATAAGACGAGAAAAGACCTTGTGCTAATTGTAACCATGTGCAGCTCGTGGGAACCCTGACTACTTGTGGAGCAATAGTGTCTCTTGATGAGTCTCTATAGCGCTTTGATATTCAACAGGAAACAGGGACAGGAAATGTGCATTGGCTTGGGGATGCTGGGATACATCTTATGCACTCACCGCCGAACAAACCAGAGCAGAAATCCAGCAGCTGGTTGGATTTGTTTTGGCCCAGGGCTGATCAATCTCAGGACATGCAAGACCCAGACAAATTTCCTGGTTGATAACAAGCAATTTTCTGTCACAACAAGCAGCACAGCTTTGGGAAGATAGACTATGAATGCTATTTAAATGTTTCAGAAGGGTGTGCGAAGGAAAAATCCACTGTTAAACACTCACAATGTTACAAACAGCTATAGAGAAGACATGGATGTGACTATTTCTATCAACTGGACATGTCACATGACATGCCAATGTTTAAAAAGTAAATTACCTTAAAGCTGTTTGTGGTGGTGGAGTGTGGTTTAGTGCTCAGCTGCAGTGGAGAGCAGGGGGAGTGGCTCAGCGAGCCAGCACCTGCAATCAGTGAGCACAGGTGGGAATGATTACTAATCAGGACTGCCTGTGCTCTGTGGCAGAGGAGGGAAGGTCCACAGACACATGGAAAAAGACACCAGAGCAGACCCGAGAAGATGCATGCTGGAAGAGGATGGAGCTGGTCGAGAGAGAGAGCGAGAGCGAGAGAGCGAGCAGCAGCCGGGGAAAGACTTGGTCGGCTGGGAATGGTGTCTTTGTGTGCTAGAGCTCAAATAAAAGCAGTAAGCATTAAAACCCCGGTGTGTGAGAGGTTTTGTCCACCTGTCAGTGAGACCCACAGTAGCCACTCCGCTACACTGTTCTAATCAACATTTTTCAAATTGCAATGGACCAAATGATGTGTAATGTAAAAGGAGTCACTTGTAGTGACAAACCTACAGAGAATTATCACCCTGCAGTTCCCCTCAGCTCTATGGAGCGTTTTAACGTCTTTCAACTTATTGTTTTGGTTTTGCTCACAACTTTACCACTTTGATTCACTCTCACCACTCCTAGCATCATTTTCAGTCGGAACGGGGAGCTGTTTTCAGCAAAAACGTACCGCCAAATGATGCTACAGATGGCTAAATACTAGGTATTTAGTAAAAGCATAGCGACATGTGTTTTTGATTACCAAGAGAGGAAGAACAATTTATAACTACTGTTTTAATTGTTAAATATTTGTATTTTGTATTGTGCATAAAACACACAATCATATTTCAATAAATGATCATTAATGGTTTGTCATTGTGCATCATTATGTTAATGTTATTTCACTTGTTTGCTAACAGGGTAGGGACAATTAAATATCCTGACTGCATACTTATTCCAAACACATATAATGTACAGTTGAATTTTTCGCTAATGCCCATCCACTCTCATAATGAATTCTGGGAAAAGTAGGTAACCAATGACTATTCGGTTAAAGTGAAGTAGGCAGAACATAAATGATAAATTACACTTGTTCAGAAAATAACATCTGGGATAAATGGGACATCACATACTGAGGACATATAAAAGTTAAAACTAACTGAACCTGGGACTTTCCTATAACAGCGATAACACACTGAAAGGTTAAAACTCTTGCCAAGCACATCAAAGGCAAAAACTGAGCATAACTGAACATACATGGTACACGGCTAAATTATGAGTGGTTTTCAGTTATACAACAGTGACTTGAAAAATAATATTGACCTTTGGATGGTCCTCATAGTAATCTGGCTTAGTTTTCTTCTCATCTGATATGACGAACTTTGGATGTTCTGTACTACTGCTGAGAAACGTGAATATCTGCCGCCAGTCTAATAAATAGGTCAAAAACTGGGAAGGCTTCATAGGAAGTGAAGTAATAGTGTGTTGTTTTCTAGAAACAAAGTGATCATTTGCATACACCGCAGACTGTATGTGAGTGGAAGAGTCAATCATTTGACATGTGCATGCCTAGGATGATATGAGATTGGCCCGGTGTTTTTGGCTGATTAAACCTCAGTCTGTAGTGTGTGAAACTATTTGGCAAGGCCAGTAGAAAGAAGCGGGAAAAGCTACCAAGCTGCAGAGAAGAGTCAAAACACTTGCTGATGCAAAGCAGGTTAAAACCACCACAGCAATCCACAACAGCCAGACGCACACCCGCATATTTACGTCACATCGGTCAAAGGTTTATGGAAACAGAGAGAAAGTTTACTATGTGGAAAGATTCAACAGGATAGAATTACAAAATATTCCTCATATGATGAGGTTTTGAATGAAAGTTTGACAGACCTAACTGATATTACAAATTTTAACCTGGGTTCAAGACGATGTTGATTATATTCTTCTCTAGTTCATATTCATGTAAACAGCAGAAATGGGAAGAGGGAAAGAACCTATCTACATAAATATGACAAATCAAAGGGATGATTGATTTTTTATGCGGAAGGGAAAATACGTTATGAACTCCCATCACTCCGGTGTAGACTTACAGCTAATGGAGTAGCTTATTCCTTTGTGTCATAGACCTCCGTCCTAAAACCATTAGGAACACGTGAGTGAGCCACACCATTGCACTGGATGGCATGTTCCTTCATTACAAGGAACATGGCCCCCGTAATGTCAATTCCAAATACACCTCAAAGGGCATTAAATACTCACTAGCGCACCAAATGTGTACTAATCCACAGCAGAAAATAGTCCCCTACAAATGCATCATTTTCTCCTGTACTGACTATGTCTTCAGTATCAACCAATGTTTTTTGGCACATGGGAGAAGTTTGCCCTGAAGGCATTCTTCCAGAAAGTCTTTCTAACAGAAATCCAACCCCTTTCCTCCAGCAGCCAATAGAATCAAACAAGGCTTCAGCCAATGACGTGCTGTTTTAGCCCCTTTTCACTTTTGCTGTAAGTATTAAAGTTTTGATGTTATACTGTTTAATTAACTACAAAATACTTATTGGTGTGTAGCTAAGCTACTATATCTGTTACCACTTAAGAGAAACCAAAATCAGTATTAAAGTTAACAAGGTAACTAACTTATGTTAGCTAACAAGGTAACTAAACATTTTCAACCAGTCTGCTGAATTAATATGATAGCTAGTAAGATAAACCCTCTTTCTGTGAGAAAGGTTAGTGATGTTAGGTAATAATAATATCAATTGTCTCTCTGTCAGTGTATGAATCACTTGTGGCTAATAATATCTACTTTCTGTCAGAAAGGCTAGTGAATTTATCACTCATAGCTAATAATATTCTGTATTTCTGTCAGAAAGGCAGGTGTATTTATCAGAAATTTCTGACAGAAATACAGGTGATATTATTAACTATGAGTGATATACACTAACATTTCTGACAGAAATACAGTTGATATTATTAGCTACGAGTGATAAATGCACTAGACTTTCTGACAGAAAGTAGATATTATTAGCCACAAGATAAATGTGCTAACAGAGAGACTATTGATATTATTATTACCTAACATCACTAACTTTTCTCACAAACTAGCTGCCATTTTAATTTAGGAGACTGGTCGAAAATTTTTACTTACCTTGTTAGCTAACATTAGCTAGTTACCTTGTTAAGTTTAATACTGATTTTGGGCCAAAAAAGCCAAGCTCAGACAGTATACAGCCACTGTGACTACTCTTTATTTCTCCTGTTAACATTAGCCAAGAAAGAGTTAAGCCACACGGAATTTGAAACCGCAGTGCTTCTATGAGATATGGCAGATGTGTTACCAATACACTAGAGGAGTTCAGGAATACAGTAGCTTCAACACAACACTCAGCCAACACAACCATGTCAGCTCACTGCACAAATACAACCCCTGCATGTAGTAAGTGTTACACCCATTATAAATTAAAGCACAGCCATGGCTACAGCCACAATCACAGTGACTGCAACGGCTAAAGCTATGTCATTCAATGGCTATAGTCATAATCAGAGCTACAGCCTGTCTCAATCAGTCAGTGAGAGAGATATAGGTAAGGCAAAATTGAATGCAAGGGAACGAAAAGTATTGTGAGGTAACGTAAAAAGTTATTGCAATGTAACAAAAATAAATTTCAGAAAATAATCATTGATTTTGGCTTCAGCTTTACAGCATTTCTTCATAACATGAAGTAGATGGAGGGGCAAATGTGTGAATAGACATGATTGTGTTTCAAGATGTGAGTTAAAATGCCTGGAAAACTGTAGTTTGGAATTTCTGAAAATATCTCACAGGTACCACAGGATAAATGAAGCCATGTTTCTACTCCATGGTACAATCAAACTGCAGGGACCATGACCTCTCAGTATTTGTGCCATAAAACTTGGTTTGTTTGCATTGAACCAGAAGAACCAAGCTGTAAATTCTTACGAGGGATGCCACCTGCCGCAGCGAGTTCAAGCTTCACAAACGGGGGTGCAGTGCAAAACATCTGGGGTCACCTTGTTTGGACCAAAACAGTCTGAGATAGAGGAAGACCAAGAGTGAGTATGCAGCCTTAAGCCACAATAACTTTGACTGATCAGATAAACACAAAAGATTGTGACAACCATGTCTCCAGCCTTGACTCCAAACAACCAGTGAGTTCTGGCCCAGTGTTTGGGAAATATTCAATAAAGTATGAGACACTTTGACCAGTCCCATCAACTGCAGTTGGGAAAACCTGGGAAAACCTAGAAGCTGCACAAAGCCAACTGCAAGGATGACGAAGACAAGAGGCCAAAAGGGGACTCCTAGAAACCCACAGAGACTTTGCTTCATCTTAACTACAAATCCATCACTTCCAGGGAGCACAGAGCACAAGAAAGCTCGAGCTTTTCTGATAAGCTGGAACCAACAAAAACAATGATGTCATGATAAGTACGACCTGGGCAAGAGCCTGCTAATGACAGATTGCTGATTATTCATTCAACGTCATTGACCCAAACTCCAGTGAGATAAATACTCAAGAAGGATTCTGTCTGATTCTGAACATCTTAAGTTTCTTTCATGATATCATATTATTCACAAATCAAATGTGAAGAGCTGTTTTTGAAGACTGTTTTAATTCCAGCGTCATTGCTGTTTTAGTACACAGTCTTCTGAACTCTCCTTGGACTTCGAGGCTTGATTCCCAGATTTCTGTCATCCTCAAGGCCAAAATCAAGAGGGAAAACAACACCTATGGAAGAATGGTAGAAAACTTTTAGTTTTTACTCTGTTTGAGGTCGAATTGCATCTGTTTTCTGAGTTAATACAAAAGATTAGCACACAGCACCACACCCAACGATACTGTATATTGGAAGAAACATTTATTTCCATCACTTTGCACAATATTTTGAAACATGTCAGATCTGGAAAATGTCCCAACCTATCTTTGGCATGTCCAATCAACTTATAACATACTTAACACAATAAAGTCTAAGCTTTATTAACATCTTGTTGAATCTACTATGCCAAATCCATAGTACAGAAATCTGTAAGATGAAGGTTTCTGTAACAATAGTGTCTACTTAGATCATGAAATGAGCAACCATGAGTTTAACAATGGTATCACTTGTGTTATTGTACTTTGTTGCACGATTTTCTGGCAGGTAGCTGCTTGAACGGGCTCTAATAGGATCAAGGAAGAAAAGCTGACATAAAAAATAATCCAACATAACAATTTGCATATTCTTTAACGATGAATGGTACAGTTCACCAGATGTCACCGCTGCACTCTGGACGCAAATTCTGCAAGTTGCAGCCCTCGCCTGTACTTTCCAGCCACACAAAAGCTCTTACTAGATGCCAAGTAAGCATGGATCAAGTCTTAAACCACCCACATAGGGATCGGGACCGAAGCTTTTCTTTCACTTTGTGATAATGACCACTTCTTCAGGAATAGTGCTGAAAACCTGAGTCGAATCATAAATCCTAGGCAAAATTTTGATTATAGGAAAAACAGATTTTTGCAGCTAATGATTTCAGAGCAGGGGATCAGAAGGTATAGATATTAAACTGGACTTCAGCTACATAGGCAACAGGTAGTTTATGATCTGTTTTCAGTTTTCTCCCATTAAACTTCATCAATTACAAGCATGTATTAGAATAACAATGGCTAGGGTGTCTCGACCTCAGGATATTCCAGTGCATGTATTATTTCAGGAGTCCCAAAGGCCCTGCTCTGCCCTGCTCTGCCCTGCCCAAGAGACTCCCAGCCACAGGGTCTGTCTGCCAGGGCCCAGCTCATTGCTCATCAGCTGTCTAGACTGCCTCCAGGTCTTCCCAGCCACAGCCAGATCCAGCCAGCAAGCACCTAACCATCTCTTTTGCTCCCAACTGGCCAAGGCAAGTCACAAGAAATCCACCTTTACCAGAAGAATCAGCAAACAATCAGCATTCAGTGGACAGATTTGCTGTAAAAATGCTGCATCTTTCAACAATATGTGCAGTTAGATAATGATAGATAATCTCCTGACATGAAAGTAAAGCATATCACAGCTTTAAACTCTCTATAGGTTATTTTGGTTTTGGCAGCTCACTCCTGAGTCCCAGGTGATATTTTTTGTTACCTGCTGTCATGAAGATACATCATAAAACGTCTCACCTCTAACTTTAGGTCTTGCTGGATTTTTCATGTTTGCCTGTCTCTCTCAGCTGACATCTGAACCCCTTGAGAAATGTCTGTGTGTGACCACAGCCCAGTCTCTGTCTGGTCTTACAAGGCCCAAGCATCAAAGATGGTTGTAAAGGTCTTATAGATGGGTGAGAATATCTGGGGGCAAAGGAATGTAACATGTCAAAAATAGATACACAAGCTGAGCGACGTATTCCTGAAGAAAAGGTCCCTCCTCTATAATCCCTCAGGTTTTTCCCACACTCTGAACAGTGTTTCTGGAAAATGGGTGTTTAATTGTGTATGTTCTGCTGACATAATGTTTGTTAAGATTGTTTGAAGCACTTTACAGGCCTTTGCATGAAGCTAATGGTGCAGCGACGTGCTAGGTTTTCTATTTTTCTAATGTCTCTTACCTTTTTTCATCTTCTAGGAATTGTCCACTTCATCTGAAGAAAATTGTTCTTCAAAATTCTGCTGAAACTGAACCTCAGTGGCTCTCACTGTCATTTGCTGTTCACTCTTTACTTAGCCTTAATGGTCTGTTTCCTTCCTGTGACCGAGGTTGGGGACAAAGTCACCTTAGATTCCACTGAGCAGCCAAACAACAGCCAGACTTGTATCTAGACAACAACAGGGGAAAAACATCCACTCTGGAATAGATTCTCTATGGTCGTGTTTGTGGAGGTCGCTATTCAGTAAATACAAGGCTATGTGGCTTCAGGTTATATTAGGTGAACCTTCAGCATTAAGCACTGCAGTCACTGTACCAGCTGGCATCGTAGCCACTTTCTTAGCAGTTGGATTCTATGATTTTTTTTTTTTTTTTTTACTTTATCAGTGATATTATATTAGCACCTTGGTGTATATACAGTCTAAACACAGCAGGAATTTAATTTTGAATTAAATTGGAGCTCAGCAAGGGTCCCCTTTGATCAGAGGACTCAGATATTTATTGACTTAATTACTGTGCTTGTTACTCTTTGGACAAAGGAGGAGTAATAATCCACTCCTGAACTTCTGACGGGGACACAGGGTTGAGGCTTTCTCACCCGCAGGTTTTTTCACTGTCAACAAGCCTTCACCGCGTTGTAAGTTAGTAGACTGTGTGAAACATACAGTATTTACAATGTAACTGCTTATTCCACTGATACAATGTTTAACAGCTGTGTGTAGAAGAAAGCAGCCTGGACAGCTTGAAGTTAGAGACTGGGCTTCTTACCAATGTAAACCACTCTTGAAATGTCACTATTTCTTTTTGCCGCCCGGCCAACAAAAACCAACTCATGACATCACATGCAACTTCTCAACCCCAAAGCTGCCTCAATACAATTGCCTTTCAAAAAGCCAATATACAGTATAAAACGTATTTTTGTAGTAATAAGTACTCTCTTTTATCAAACTCCTTATATTTGCATTACTTATAGTTTGGGAAATCCGATTCACTTTCTTGCAGAGAGTTAGATGAGAACCCCAACTCCAAGAAAGCGTATTTCCCAAAATGCTGAACTATTCATTTAAATAAAATGTATTAAGTCACAGAATAAATGCTCATCCAAATACCTCATCTTTCAAATGGCTTCTAAAAGGTTTGGTTTTTCAAGTCATATTAGACCTCTTTTTCATCCATCCATTCACATGCTGCCGATCTCTTAGTGACTTTCCCATGCACAGTGGATTCTGCCAGTGCAGAAACAATAGCCTTGGGTGGAGTGCACAGCTGAGCTGAAGTCTACAGCATGAGCTTTGATTGCTGGAATAGCTGACAAAGCGAGGAGCCATCCTTTAAGAGATTTTGTTACTTATTGAATTATCTGTACTCCAGATGTGGGTTAAAAACTGTTCAATTACACTTATTTGCTTTAACTTGCATGAAAAACAGATTGGTTGTTTGTTTTGGACATTAATTGCACAAATGCACATGATGTTTAGTACTGGTCAACACCATACAAATTCTATTTACTGAAAATCTTTCTGCATTTGATTTTTGAATTCTTCTGCCTTGATTGGATGCATCTAGAAACATAACAAATGCAACACTTATTGAGTCTGTCTATGGTCTGTAGGCTATTCCTATTTCTTGCTTTCCGTCTTGCTCACCACTGAACCTCATTCTCTCTGCTGTACTGGCATCAACACTGGGCTTCGAGAGGCCTCCGGAGAGGGGGGAAGAATGGGGGAAACTTGGAACAATATATTGTAGGTAAATAAATGCTCTGTCTGAAAAAGAATGCCTTTCCAAAACAGACCCAAGGCCCCTCAGAGCAGCATGTGCCCCAAATAATGCCCTGATTACTCCTCTGATAATATGATAATAACGCTTCAACCTCTTTCGAAGTCACTGGGTTCACTGCGCAAACAAGGACCAGCACTCTTAGACTGAGGGAATATCATCTGGGGCCTTGAGGAGACTGCACGTGAAGAAACTCTGTCTGTGTGTGTGCGTGTATGTGTGTGTGTGTGTGTGTGTGTGTNGGGGGGGGCATACAGTGGAAGTACAGTATTCTATTCAACCCTGGTCCCAGCTTTTCCATAATGAAACTAAACTTTTGACTCCATTGTTTAGTCTTGGATCAGAAGCCTATGGCCAAATAAACATGAAGATAGTGTGAAATGCTGTGAAATTGGTGTATGTTAAGCTAATCTGATGATATGGGCTATAATATGGCTATAAACCCGGGGATGAGATCTCAGCAGCGTGTCGATCAGAATCTTTGGCTGGCGGGCCGTGCTGGCTGGAAAGTGGCCTGGCTATTGATACCAGATGAGAGGATGAGTCAAAATACTGAACAGATGTGATGGTGCATAGTCATAACAGAAAAAAAGTTAAACAAAATTACATCATATCTTAAAATATATTGAATGGGTTAAATAAATATATAGTTTGTTGGGTATAGTTCTGTGTAAATGGCTTGAAAATATTTGCATAAAAAGCAAATTTTTTCTAAAATGTATGCCCAATGGTAGCACTGTTCAATTCTTATCTTTCACTACAAGTATTCAGAGTTCACTCAGAGGTAGCTGATAGTCTATTTGAGTTTGGAATTGTACCATCTTTTCCTCTCTGGCTCCTTGCTAAGGTGTCAGCTGTGTTATTTAGGTAGAAATAAATAAAGCCAACATCACTTCTCCAATCCCCTTGCGCAGTAACACCTCTACATATTTTGAGTTTTTCCTGTTAAATTTCAGAATCAACTGGAAAAATGCATTCCTGCTTAGTGACCTGGCATTAAGCAGAGCACTTGAGCAGGTCCAGGAAGTGGAACTATTCAACTTAATCTGCCATGATTTATCCTCGAACTCTGACAATGTCCCATCCCAGTGAAACCTTCAGTATATTGAGAAAGAACAGCAGTGGGGAGTAGGAGCTGATATGTATGGATGGAGTGAAACAGAGGGGAAAATCACTCTTGAGTGATATACTGTATCCCTTCCACCAGTTCCAGCACCTGAAAAGTCCATCACGTCCAAGAAGATTTTTGGGAAAGCACCAGTTGTCGGCAATGAGAGAGGAAGAGAAAAAGAGCAAGAGAGGAAAAAGGGGGAGGAAAATTGTTCCTGCGTCACGTTTCTTTAATTTGTTCACCAGCTGCCAATGAAAATGATGAAAGGTTTTTCTTTCCTCTTGGCTCTGCATCTGCCCTCGCAAACCACACATCTGGAGCCACACACTGAACAAGTGTCATCTTTATAGTATAATGAATATGACAAAGAAGACTGATAGGACACATGGACTCAGCTCTCACACTAATTTGACTCATAAAACTGCTGGCTTCCTCCCACCCATGAGTTTATGTGGATGTCCTGACCAGTGACCAGTGGAGCACGTGGGAAGTGCAAATTTTATTACCTGTATATGGAGCTGATGTGCCAGCTGGATTGTTAAGAGCTTTTAATCAAGTTAATTCAATCAATATTGTGAGATTGAGGGTCCATATTTGAAAAGATAAAATTTAAAATATTAACTTAAATCACATCCATATTAGATTCAATATACTGTACAATACACTAACAACATACATGATAAAGAGTTGTATCATTATTTTTTGCTTTTGAGAACCCCAAAAAAGTAATTAATAGTAATTTAATATGCTCCATCCTCCTTGTTGTACTTTATTAATCAAATGTTGTCCTTCCACATCCTGCAGCTGCGCAAACTTGAAGCAGATGTCATGATGAAATCGTGGAAAAGCTGCCGGGAATGGGTTAGGAGAAACCAAACATATCGTCTCCAAATTATGGAGTGTTTCAGGTGACAAGGAGGGGCTGTGCGTCTACTTCCGAGGCAGGCGCACTTCCTGCATCGTCCACTGCAATATATAAACCCGCAAAGACGGACTTCTCCTAAAACACTCACAAAGTTTGCAAAGCGCAAAAACTCCTCACTTGCAGCCCTCCCTCTCTCCAATCCATTACTGGGGCTTTAGGGGTAATACAGCCTTGGCAACGCAGGCACAAGGTACCGCTGCGCAAGAGAAGGTAGGACTAACGATTGTGTAAAGGAATGTCACTGGTATTTCTGTCCTGCACTGTAAAGTACGGGAGGTTTGAAGCTTGGTTTAAGATTGTCTTCTTGCTTTCTTCTCAGATCAGTCCAAGACGCGGGGTATTCTGTCTGCAGTTTCCTCAGACCAAACATGAAACCTCAGCTATTTGCCATAGACCTAATACTTCTGTGCATATCTTGCGGAGCAAGTGCATTGGCAACGAGTATTCCTGCTATGTCTCCGTCCTTGCCAGTCGCCAATTTCACCAATCTTGGCGCAGCGCACAGCTATGGAACAGACACCACGACTATTTCTAAAATCAGGAGGAAGCGTTATATTAGTCAGAACGACATGCTTGCCATTCTTGATTACCATAACAAAGTAAGAGGGAAGGTGTTTCCCCCAGCATCCAATATGGAATACATGGTAAGTGAAAGCTTTCATTCACTTCATTCATTTTCATCAAGGTGCATGTATTTCCACTCAATGTATGATATTTCTGGAGCCATGTACTGTATATTTTCTTATTTTTGAAATTATAATAATATGTAGGCTATGTTTTGGGAGTGATCAAACTGCATGCATAAAGAGAAATAATTTGTCATAGGAAGTGATGTAGAATACTTATCTGATTTTAATAGAATAGTAAAGTGACAAATGTTTTTTCAGTTTTTTGGTACCTTCAGATGTTCAGCAGATTGCACCACAGTAGACCACCAAAGTAGCCACTTCTAAAGAAAGAGGGGTCATGTATGGTACCAGTAGCCTGCAGGCAGTGTAGAGCAGTAGTGGTCCCTTGTAGACCTGTTAGACTTTTAATTTCATCCATATTCTCAGCTACAAAATAAAAGCTGATTTTATGGAGTGAGGCAGTATAATGCTCATTTAAGTACTTTGAAAGGTTGTTCCAAAAGCAGCAACTGTATACTGTAGCAATTGAGCTGACATATTTACATTTAAAATTGGCAGCACCTCCATTCTCTATAGCTGCACTGGTAATTGTAAGATGCAATGAAGGGATCTCTTCCCTTGACAAAACTACTGTAGAATGAAGTAATCGCAGGAAGTCTCTCCTCATTCCTCCAGTCACAATCCATTGCCAGTGGAACCACACATAAGTTTGGCTGTTGACAAGTTGGGATATCTGGTATCCTTAAGGCTGTCCAACCACCTGCCTATTCAGTGAAAGAGTTACATGGGACACTGGGCAACTAACTTCCTCCGCTTATGTAACTGATTTGATGGATGACCTATGCGTCTTGCCATGGTAACACCTGTAATAGCGCTATGAACTCATAAAGTGCCGACTCTTATAACACATCTCACTGCTGAATGAAGATCTAGTGTTGATATTTTCCATCAGTATTGCAATGGGTTTCCATGTTCCCACCATGTCTCTGTGTGTTTAGGTGTGGGATGACACCCTGGCTAAGACAGCAGAGGACTGGGCTCATGCCTGCCTGTGGGAGCACGGGCCACCTCACCTCCTCAGGTTCCTGGGTCAAAACCTCTCCGTCAGGACAGGACGGTGAGTGACCTTTGACTCCCCTCCCCCTCCCCAACATCTGCTGCTTCTCTCAGGGATGACTCACTCTCTCTCAGCAGCCATGGTCGTTGCCTTGCAGCCCCCTTCTTATTTCTCCTAAAAGTTTTTGCACTGTGACCCGGTGACTGCTTGAGGAATGCTCCTGTGACCCTTCAAATAAACAAAGTTGTGTTTTCAGCCATGACCCATGAGGACAAAGGCGCATCCCTTTAGTGTGTCTTGACTTTCCATTTGGAAACACAGGGCACCTTCACGTGTTTCTACACTTTTGGATTTTATTGAGGAACAACATGAAACACAAGGGAATACAGCTTATTCTGACTATTCCTTGACTTGCTGAGGGAGTTCTATAGTAAAAAAACACTAGACCTAAGTATAAAAACATTTCTGCTGACTTGCAGAAAATAATGTAAAAATAATATATACTCAGATTTATTTAATAAGAAATTGTTTATCTAGTTTAACTCATTTTTCGTTAATTGGAGTTCACTTGCTGGAGTTCGGAAGTATTATTCTGTGAAACACTCAAGGATGCCACAGAAAATGAATAATGTGCACAGATGGATGTAGATTTTTCAGAGGGTCTGTGCCATGATACAACCAAATGATTCAAGCAAGTATTAAAATTGTTGCTTTTTGCCTGCAAACTCTGGTTTGTGGCCAGTTTTGTCAATCGTGAATGTGGTTTTGATAGTGCAGACAGTGTATATTGTATTTCAGAACCTCAGGTCGTTTCACTGTTATTGTGGTCAGAGTGGCTTGAAGAATGTAGAAGATGTTCTTAACACCATAACAACAAGCATTCATGGATTCATTGTAACTCTCAGTCTGTTATGGCCCAGTCCACAATGTACCATCAGCAATCTTCCCTTTACCTGAGCTGCATGTCCTGAAACACCATAAATGAATGAAATCTAATCAAATTCACGAGGAATATAAAAAAAAGTTGGTAGCAACATAATAGATTTCAATAAATGTGGGAGGACACCGGAGCACCTGGAGGGAACGCACACAAACATGGAAATAACTGAAAACTGCAAATGCTACACACATGACAGGGCTGAGATTTGAAGCCAGGAGCTTCTTGCTGTGAACCGACTACTATACTGTTTTTAGTTGTTTCAGCCTTTCAAAATCACAGATCCAAGACAGTGTCTTAAAGGTGTCTGTGTTCCCTAAAGCCTACTACCTCTTACTCTTTTTCCCTAAAATCAGACATAATCTCAGTTTGGTGGCAAGGTCAGCCTGTATTAGTTGCTTATCATCAGCTGTGATATGTACAGTGTAGTTTACTGAACATGTCTGTCTTCTGTTCACAGCTATCGATCCATTCTTCAGCTGGTTAAACCATGGTACGATGAGGTCAAAGATTACTCTTTTCCATACCCCCGTGACTGCAACCCTCGATGCCCTCTCAGATGCTATGGACCCATGTGTACCCATTATACACAGGTACACAGACGACGACCAGTATGACATGTAACACTGCTGAATTGGTGTAACAGTGGCATTAATTGGCTGCTGTGTTTTTTGCAGATGGTGTGGGCAACATCCAACAAAGTCGGCTGTGCTGTTCACACGTGCCATAACATGAACGTATGGGGTTCGGTGTGGAAACGGGCAACATATTTAGTTTGCAACTACTCACCTAAGTAATGTATACCTGGTAAACCTATAGTTAACTGTTTAGTTTGCTTGAGACCATCTTGTACAATGTTAATTACATGCTGCAAGGAAGCCTGTTAATTCTAATGAACCTGTTAACCTGGTGACAATAGGGCGATGACAGGCTTAATCCCGACACAGACCGCTCTGTTCTGTGCTGAGTTGTGAAATGCCACCCATGTGGCTGGGAGATTCAGATAACCTCGATACAAGCCTGTGAACCGGTACTGCATTACCAAAGCTCTGGAGACCCACAAAACAGAAGAAAAATTCTCAAAGAAATTCCAAGAATCAAAGCCCGTTTGGACTTGTGTGTGACTGACTTGTGACCTAGGTTCTTTAATCCCACTGGTTTGGGACACATGTAAGAGTAACAGGCTCAGGACACTAATGACCTATTTTAGCTTGCTAATGGAAAGCGTGGCCTCTATATTTTTAGACATCTTGAGTCTGGATGGTGTCAAGATATAATATAGCTGGTTTCTATTTACACCTGATAGTACAATGTGTCTTTGATACACCTGCTGAAGTCTGATTTCTCATTGGCTCTCAAAGTACAGATTGCTAAATAAGTGATATTCTGCTCTTCACAAAACAATCTCATTATGACATGATTTTAGATCACATCACATGATCTTCATCAGCAGACAGAGTTTGCCCCGTTGTCATGGAATTCTAGATGTTCAAATTTCTATAGTAGGGCTTTTGGGCAAATTTTTATCTTCAGATAAAGAGCATGTGATATGATTGAGAACTC
The DNA here is from genome assembly GCA_002120245.1 of Maccullochella peelii. Taxonomy (NCBI): domain Eukaryota; kingdom Metazoa; phylum Chordata; class Actinopteri; order Centrarchiformes; family Percichthyidae; genus Maccullochella; species Maccullochella peelii. Next base: position 103,502 of record LKNJ01001989.1, read on the forward strand.
CAGAACAGCTACTCAATGAACATTAAGATGAGATTGTTTTATCAACTGCTGTTTCCAATGTCAAGAATGAACTTTCAACATCAATATATTCCTCTTTAAAATTGACAATGAACAGTTTCTCTAACGTATCTTGACAATCCATATTTTCAAAAGTTTGTAAGATATACTGATTCCATTTTAAATTGTATTTGAAAAAACTCAGCTCCCTGGTCACCCCTACCTCCATTGACACTGTACATGTTTCTTCTTCCAGGGGTAACTGGATCGGAGAGGCTCCCTACAAAGTAGGTGTACCCTGCTCCGCCTGCCCTCCCAGCTACGGGGGCTCCTGCAGCGACAACATGTGCTTCCCTGCTCTCAAGACAAACTACCTGCACTGGTTCAAATAAACACAGGTTTCCTCTTGACATAAGCTAACAACCTACAGTACCACGGAGACATTATTTTAATCCCGTAAGGATTTGCACAACAGTCGTGGACCACACTATTTTGTATATATGGGCTTATTTAAAGACTCAAACATACATTTGAAGGCAGCAAACGATTTTGCGTTGATGACTTGTATATAAACTGTAAATTAATTTCATTTGTACCAGAACTGCTATGACTATTTTAATTGATGAAATATAATTTATGTGTAGAGTGGGTCCTCAAACACAGTATATACTGTATGTGGTGCTGCATATACTTTTGTTTTCACTATATTTTACCATTGACAATGTGGTAATTAAGGACATAACCAGATCATAGCTGCTCATACCTGCTCACTTTGGTGCTATGGGCATCACACCTTCATGTTGTGTGCTCTGCCTTCACAGGAATGTTGTGGTATAAAGATCAAAGCTTTTGACCTCAGAGGGTAAAACCTACACTGGCTGTGTCAGCTTTGTAGCTATAGGTACAACACACTTCATACTCAAGTCTATTGCAACTTCCATTCGTGTCCTGCAACAAATTTGCAAAAATTTGTTGACTAAAAGTGCACTTACTGTAAACTGAACATATATGGCAAAATGAACATGCATCAGTCAGATTGGGAGGTCTTTATTTGAAGGCCTGAAGTCAGCATAGATGACACCTCTGTTTTCAAAAGCCCTGTTTGTTTCAACATTTACACCGCACATTTGCAGTTCTAATCTGCACTGATTAGGTTGGATTTCACTACAGAGGTCTCCTACTTTGAGGCATTTCACAGGTTTAATTCATATTTCATGTAATATTTAAGCTAAAGAGAGCACATTCAATACATCTGACCCACATGTGTTTTATAATCACATATGTACACAGTATATTGGTATATTATATACCAATCTATTGATATATTGGACAAATCCATTGTTTATATTTTGTTATGATCACTGATGTAGTTTGGTTTTTGGAGTTAGGCACTCAAGTGCACCTTAATTGTTTGTGAATTTCCAAAATACCAGGAAATTGTTTTTTTTTTTGTACATGTAGATAATCATTATACCTTGACTATCCTAAAACAAATATACTGTAAGTTATTCATTTTTATATGGGAAAAAATATTTAATTGATAGATATTTTATTGTTTCGTAAAAGGGTTGTAAATATATCTAAACGATTAAAAAGTACTGAATATGGTTCATTTGCATGTCAACTTTTATAATGTTGAAGGAAATTTACTATAATGTAAATTAACTTATGTTACATTTCTATGAATGAAGCACTAGCATAATATTGGCAAAGCGAATGCCTCAACACTTTTAACTTGGCAAATGTGTCAGAATTTCTTTTCAAATCAGGACAGTTTCTCAGTACTATCCAACACTGAGAAGGACATATCATCAGCGTAATGGAGACATACACAAAACAACAACAGCAAAATGCTTTTTGCCATTGACACAAACTGAAATACTGCATTACAAAACAGGATATTGACATTTTCCACACTGACTGTAATTAAACAACAAGCTGTGTTTTGTATTTGTAATAAAATGGTCTATTTTGATTGTGTTCTTTTTTTATTTTGTACAATTCAACCCATGTCAAAACAGTCTCATTGTCCATTGTCTGTTCTGTGTTGTCTGAGCTCTTCCTCATATCTGATATTGATCAGGGGTTCTGCCCTAAGTGTCAATCCGTCTCTTTGAGTCTCAGCTTTCACTTTCCCGCGTATCAAAGGCAGAGATGGAGAAGAAAAAACATGCTGGGGCTACATCTGAATCCTAATAAGAAAAGGTTGACTTTGGCCCCGTCCATCCATGTCTACACAAATGAACAGACAACAGATAGGGTTTCAGGGGACCCTCTTGTTGGAATTTGTCCAATGAACCCATTGACCTTACTGAGAGGGAGCAGACAGGGAGCAGAGTGGAATGCTAGAAGCAGAAAGTGGGAGAACGTGGGTCACCACCAGACATACAGACTAAATCACAGAGTGGGCAAGGAAAAAGACAGACAAAAATGAAACAAAAATTGATATGTTCTTGCTCTACAGCATTAAAATTGTGTGTAGACGATGGAGAAAGTAAGGGAGAGTTGGTAATAGGTAGGGACAAGCATACTGTAGAGGGGGAGTCATAAATGTTCTGATGTGTTGGGCAGATGCTGCAGTTTTTGCTCTTTTCTTCAGCTGGGATTGCAGGATATAGTTCTGGGCCAGCCTGCGTCTAAGTTATATGCATGGGTTCAACAGGCTATCAAGGAAACAAATTAACAACCAAACAAGACTACAACATGTTTAATGTGTTAGATAAACATCTGTGTTAGTTCAAGTGCAAATTGGGCTGCAGGAAACATCTTTCCACACTGAAACGTTTGCTGCACTCTAATGTACTTGGCAGGTTGTAATACAATGCCTCATATTTTCATGCTAAACTTTGCATAGCGTGAGCTTTTCAAACCACTTCCTGCACTTTATTAAGAAGCTTCATCTGTGCAGCCAGCCCTAACAGACCAGCACACTCCCTGGAACCAACCAGCAGAGAGTTTTTGAGGAACACATTAGTATGCATGGGAAAAAATCCTTCTGTCTGAGCAAATGCCGGACCCGGAGCCAAACAGATGATTGGTGGATGTTTAAAAGGCATGTCAGCTGGATGAGGAGCAAGATGCTATGATGACTTAGGCAACCAGCTGCAGACATTTACCTGGCTTATCAATCAGTGGCAGAGGCTGAGCAAAGGTTAAGGATATGGATTTGGGTTAGGATGAAAGCAGCCTCTGATGGTTCAGAAATAAGAACAAAAAAACTGCAAATGGAGGAATAACACTACACCATAACTCCATTATTAGTGTGCTCACCTTCAACTGATACTTCAACTTCTTCATCACAGTATCTGTATTTTGACTGCAACTTCAACTGTTTCCGTATTTCGCCCCAAAATGTTGCCTTTTCTAGTTTGTCTTAATTTTGCTTGGTCTGATTCTACTCTATTGTTATTGTTATTTCATAAATTCCTCAACCAACCAAGGGTAGTTAAGCAAGAAGAACACAATCTTCGATGAGCTTAGCTGAACACCAATAGGAGGGTGAGAGAAACACAATCAGAAGGACAGAGAGAAGAAACAGAGATTTTCTCCAGTTGCTGCAGCAATAAATCCTATTCAACTGGCTTATGCTATTAGCCAGTGGCAACACCTACTGAGGTCACGATGACGCATCTGTAAGCTCATCTGAAGGTACACCACTTTTCCTAATAACACACGTGAATTACTAACCTGTCAGATAAACTGTTATTGCTAAAACAGTTTTGTCTCCCTCAAGTGTGAAGGTGGTGAAACGTTTATTTGGAAAGAAGATGGAGACTTCATAGGGACCACAGCAGGGTGATAGATTATTAACAGGGAGAGGTTAGGGGAGTCAGTTTCCAAAATGTGCAAGCAGTCATCCAACTCCAATAATGGTGAGAAGTATGAGAAAGAGTTTGAGTGAGTACAACACAGGGGGATAAAAAAGAGGATACATCTTTTGTGGAGGGAGCTTATGTTTGCTGATGTTTGTTGTGCAGCTGCAGAAAATCTCCCCTCCTCTCCTTCCTTTATCGTCACTCAACTCTACAACCCCTCTGCCCTCTCTGACTTCAAGTGCTGAATGTTTGAAATCTTGGCTTCTCTGTGCCTCGAAGGGGATATTGGTAGGGGCTTCTTTCTAATTCATTGTATTTTTTTCTTTTTCTTGTGTCTCTGTTGGAAGCACAACATCTATGTTTATTTTGCTCCCCTTGCAGCTCAACCACTGGAAATGCAGCCAGCCTGTGCCCGGTCAAAGCCTCACTCAAAATCTACCACTGCCACAGCAGCTTGGGGACATCAGAATGGAGCTGGAGTTAATGCTCGATGTAGAAAAACGACACTGTAAATTTGCTTCTGGCAACTTCTGGACGATATCATTATTCACCTATCCCAGTATAAATAGTAGATGGGCATGCAGAGTTCCAGCATCCGGACAGGTTTTTACTACCCGTGCATGTCTAGGGAGGAGAAATTAAATGAGAATGTCAACAGAGTTTGCTCATTGCCAAACATCTCTCTTCCTCAGGAGCAGTGTACATAACACACAAAATAACAAATTACCTTGACAAAACAATCTCAACTCAAGGTCCACTTAATATCTTGTTCTGGAGCTTTTGACCATATCACACACTCTTCATCAGCAGATGGAGTTTGCTCAGTTGTCATGAACCTATGGATATTGAAACTTCTGGTTATGCTGTGAACTTTGAGGACTTAAAGTTGACCTTGTCAGTTCCTTCCTGATCTTGGAAACAGCAATTGACAATACACTCAACTCAAGGTCCACTTACTTGCTGGTTCCAGAGCTTTTGACCATTTCACATAGTATCACATGTCCTAAATCTGCTCAAAATGTAAAAATAATTGCAAGTTTGAACATTTGCAGTTCCATGACAACAGAGCAAACCCCATCTGCTGATGAAGACCAACTGATACTGTCGAAAGCTCCAGAACAAGCCAGTAAGGAGACAATGAGTTGAGATTTTTTTGTCAGCTACTGTTTCCAAGGTCAAGACTGTACTGTCAAACTCAACAAATGACCTTCAAATTTATATAATATTTGACTGAAAGAGAAAAAAACAGGGGATGCTTATTTAATATTATATATGATATTATACTTATATGTATATATTGGCAGGACATTTAATAGAAGACAATTTTAGGATTTTTTGCATCAAGCATATATGTTACCTGCATTATAATCATCATTACTATGGCAACACATTTTCATATACTGCACAGAAAACTTCCAAAGGTATTTGTAATATAACTTTTTAACAAAGGCAGACTTGCTGTATTTATATCTCTGACATGTGTATAGGTCAGGCTGGAGTATGACATGCGTTTCCCAGAGACTGATGTCAGCTATATGTTTTGGGATCTCCTCAAATGTTGGCATGTAGGATGTTAAAACCCTTTTGCTATTATAAATCTCCCAGGGCAGCAGAGTTAACTGCAGGGCACGATTTTGCACCACTTCTTCTTTTGAGTTAGATGCCGTTACTTCAAACAAGGAGTAAAAAATAAATCTTTTCAGGTACACAAATCATTTGCGGTGTCTCAGTTGTCTATTTTGGTCTGTAATAATGTTTTTTTAGGTAGTGCCACCATAACATGTGTGGAAATGTTTCATTTCTCCCAGGTTTTCATGGTTGAATTTACATGTACTCCCTACGTTGGCAACACGAGCAAGCTGAGCTGATGTTTCATGCAATCAGCCACAATGAAATAAGACACCATTTCAGCTGGAGCTGAATGGCTTATGTTATGGTCACTTTTCTCGTCTAGTGACTTTTCCTTGGCTAGTAAAATATAAATAAAGCATATCTGGCATACCTCAGTATAGATATTCAGTTTTATGACGAAGGACATAAGCTGGAGTCATGTCATAAAACTGTATAGTCTATATTCACCTCATATGTGACATTAAAAGTAATCACATGTTGTTGACCCGACATGTCAGACCCTGCCACTGTTAACCTCCACCACAGTGGCTATTAGAATAAATCTACTGTACGTCCAACCCTGAGACAGACTAGACTTGACCCTGCTGGTTCAGTCTAAGAACATAAACTCAGGCAAAGGTGGCCCGTGTTCTGTGTTTGCCCTCCATATCCTACTGTAGTCTTTGTCTTGGACAGGGCCACGTTAGCCTCCTTGCGGGGCCTAGCAGGGACTTCAGACAAGTGACATCCTGCAGCTGCAAGATGTTGGCCAAAATCAATGTCCTCTCAGAAGCACAGTGCTGGGAAAGAGCTGCATAATCAGATGGGCTTTCCCCCTTTACTCTAAACTCTCTTTTATACCTGTACTCAACAAGCTCACAGAGGCTTTGATGCTTATTCTGGCCTATACTACATTGACCTCTTTGCACTCATGATGTATTGTAGCATCACATGATTCCCTCTGATGGGATATTCTTGTACAAACACAAGAAATTCACCAAATGTGACCTCAACTCATAAAAACAACGTTAGCAAAGTAAAATTTCATATTTGTGACTAGGTCAAAGAGAAAATGTTTTGACATCTTATGTGGCAAACCAACCCACATATCAAATCCAAGAAAATGCATGATTATTGCATTCTCTCCAGAAGATGATATTAGATGACATTAAACTAGACTGCAGTAGGCACGATTGTGAAATGTCTTGGTTTCAACTGGTTTGCACCACAAGCAGCAATCCATGAAACATTCAGCACAGAGAAGCAAAACACACTCTGAAACTGTAATAGGATCTTCTGGTATTACTTAATTGGAGGCTTCATAAAATTTTGCATAAAACAAAGGGTATTTGGGTACCCACAATTCCCCAGCTCCCCGTACCTCTACATTACCAGTTAGTCAACATTTTAGTCTTTTTCTTTGCTCAAGATCTTACATGGTCTAATAAAATAAAAATAAAGCATATTTGGCATTCCTCAGTATAAATATTAAATTTTATGACGAAGGACATAAGCTGGAGTCATGTCATAAAACTGTATAGTCTATATTCACCTCATATGTGACATTAAAAGAAATCACATGTTATCGACCCGACATGTCAGACCCTGCCACTGTTAACCTCCACCACAGTGGCTATTAGAAAAATCTACTGTACGTCCAACCCTGAGACAGACTAGACTTGACCCTGCTGGTTCAGTGAGAAGGGTCTTCTGAGAAGCGCCTCAGTCTCGTAAAAAAAAAAAGCCGAGTTGCATTTGAGTTACAGCTGAAGCTGAAATATTTTAGTTTGTCATTATGGACTAGTTCCATGGGTTTTATTTTTCTTTTCTTTTCCTGATCCCCTAAGAGATGCACTTTGTCTGAAGGTCAGACACTGACACCTGGTGGTTATGTGAACAGTGTGCTAGTTGTCAGGCATTTTCTAAGAAGAGGTCGAGACATTTCCGGACAAATTTCCTTGAAAGCCTTATAATACAGTAATATCATGTGGAATCTATTAAAGATAAAGCCACTGCTGTTCAAGAGGAAAACCACATGTGTAATTCAATTAACTTGCAGTCAATGTTATCATGTTATTAAAGGAATAAATTCATACATCTTTTTAGACTTTAATCCACTGTTGCAATGATAAATTACTGATATGTCATCACAAATTAAAGATTAAAGAATATTGTCTGTATATTGTTAGTTCCTGTAACATAGTGAATTTCAATGCAGGCTTATTTAGACTGCTGTATATAACTATTATAACTATATAAGTATTTAATTTATATGCTAGACTTGTGCCTCGTGTTTCTGTATACATAAAGCATAATGGGCCACCTATGGAAGACGTCATGAAGGTTTTCTTCAAGTCGTGACAGACAACACTGTGGAAAACCCACAGAAGTAGACACACAAAAACACACAAGGCTAGTAGGTGAATTATGTTACCTGAGGAGGATAATGGGTTACAAGAAAGAGACATAAAGTACAGGTGCATGAAAAAAATGACACAAAATCTTACTAAATAAATAGCTTTACCTTTTGATCCACAATAAAACTCCAGTGGTGGAATGAAACTAAAAACATTTATTCAAGTACAGTTTTCAGGTGCATGTACCCTTTTGAATGTAGGACTTCTATTTGTAATGGAGTATTTTACATTGTGGTATTTATACTTAAAGGCTCTGAATACTGAATATCTTCACTAGGAACACAATGGGCTGTGCATGAAAATGGAAAGTGGAGGGACAGAGCACAGAAAATACAATTAACATACAAAATGGGGAACGGGGAGACAAGACATTTGAATTCAAGCCAACAATATATTTATTTTATAGGCTTATTTTAAAGGGAGAATTCAGTGTTAGTGTATTATCTGCTTTCTACAACAAAAATCCCTGATTATACAACTCTGCAATAACACCTGTGAGCCATACACAGAACAATTTACAGAACGATGTTGTATTCTGTGCACACAGATGCAACGGCATCTCTTTGCCACAAGGGGGTAGAGGCAGACAAACTAAGCCAAACTGACCTGAAGTGGATATCTGAGGCAGCCTTCTGCTGAACACTGCTGATAATGTCACAAAAGCAATGATGTAGAACGTCTGCCAAATGACCTTGATGCTCTTTACTCTCATTCTCACCCCCATTCTGTTCCAACGCTCTGACCTCAATTCAGCTCAACCAGAACCATTAGGGAGCAATGTGCCAAATAACGTGGGCCAACAAAAAGTGTTCTTCAAGAGTGTTTGTGTGGTTTGCTGTTGTGTCCAGAGGCTACTGTTGTGTGAATGCGGGGTCTGGCACGGCTGATGCATTCTACTGGGTTCACCAGATTTCTCACAAGACCACATGCTGAATGGAGGAGGTACCGAATGGAGCATCTGGACCCGTGGCTTAACAATGACTGTGTGGGTGAGATAGAAAGAGCAAGGGGGAAAACAACAAGAAGACAGGGAGAGAGAGAGAGAGAGAGAGAGAGAGAGAGAGAGAGAAGCAGAGGAATGGAACGTGGATGTTTGTGTGTGAGAGGAGAGAGGGAAAGTGTGTGTACACATGCCAGACAGAAACATACAGGCAGAGAGGAGGTCAGATGTGAAAGAAAGGGAAAAAGTGAAATGTTAAGACAGACAGCACAGCAGGGAGCAGTAGAAAACAATAGATGCAATAAAAAAGAAGGGATGATAGAGCTGCTAACACAAGAAGCCCGAGTATGAAATCATTTATATTGCTCTACCGCAGTCGCAAATAGTGTGTATTTTCTGGCAGGCATTGTAATAAACATTAATCAGAGAATGTCTTGTCTGTTACAGATGGCTTGACTTGAATTACCGCACTGTAAATCATACAAATCCCTGAGAAGTTGGTAAATATTTCCATTATCCACACAATTTCATTTTCATAGTCGGGGGCAGAGACATGCTCTTACAGTCAGTCTTTGTGTATTTCAGCCATACCCTTAATGTAATATAAGTCATTTCATATCCCAAGCCCATAAAACTTATTTCGAGTGTTTAAAATAATTGCATGTTTTATGTATTGACGCATGTATTTATATTATGAATGCATGTGTACCAACACACACACACACATGCGCCCTGTCACTCCTTTGCCGCATCACACACACACACACACACACACACACACACACACACAAACACACACACACATCTAAATGTAGAGCAACATTAATTCTATAGCAGATGAATGAGTGTTTTCGGCGGTGCTTCCCTCCTGGGGGTTGTGGGCAAAGCGAGAGCGTTGCTATTTCAGCTGCGGTGTAAGAGAGGGGGAGCCTGCCGGGTCTGACCACAGAGAGAGGTGCCGCTACTGGCGCTGTGGCCGAGGCCCCTGCTACTGACCCAAGGAGCAGACAGTAAACCCTGGGTTTATGGAAGTTCAGAATGTGGTGGGTCCTAAATGTGAGAGCTCTTGTATCACTTTCTGTATATATACAGAAGTAGGTTAGACAGCAGAGGCGCCCTGTAAGAGAGGGTTTTATATACATCTATAGTGTTCAGTACACACTGATCTGGGGTATCTTACTGTAACTAAGGGCAGTGGTGGAATGTACATTTACTCAAGTACTGTACCTATATGCAATTTTGATGTACTTGTACTTTACCTGAGTATTTCAGTTTTATATTACTTACGTCTACTTAAGGTAACTACATTTCAGAGGATGATATTGCAGTTTTAACTCTGCTACATTTATCCAACAGTTACTGGTAACTTTTTTGATTTTACATTAAAAACACATAAAATACAATGCATTGTTACTGTAAAGATTAAACCTAATGGTTCCCAACCTTTTTGGCATGTGACTCTTTACAAACAAGACTGTGCATAAGCGTTTAGATGTCTATGAGTTGTTAGCAATTCCACAAAAGAGATATTTCCCTCCATACTTCTCAGAGTGTTTAATTTAGATAACTGTTTGAGGCCCAAAGAGGTCAAATTATCCACCTTTTTTTAAAGCAAAGATTAGAGAAAATTACAAAATGTGAGTACTAAATGAATAATAAATGTGTCGCAGAACCTAGTTTTTTCTTCTTAAATACCCCATTAATCACCTCATGACCTCTCAGATTTATCTTGTGACCCAGTGGAGGGGACCTGACCTCTAGGTTGGGGACCACTGGACTAAACTAATTAAAACGAGTTAAGTTTTAATTAGTTAAAACTAGCTCCACCTTGACCAGCTACAACAGTAAATTGCTACTTATGCGTTGGTGCATCACTATTAATAACCTAGACTGACTAGACACTGACTAGAGAATTCTTAAAATGTCGACTGTATTGTATAGCTTTAAGTGCAATAGCATGTCCTCACCCCACAATCTACCAATCCATGTCTTCCCCGGCTCCAGTGACCATGATGAATCTGAAATCTGACACATATTATGAATCTTACAAAGCTCAAATATATCCATAATAAAGTGACCGAACTGTCTATTCACTCCCAACTCACTTGGTGGGCTAATGGCCAAAAAATAAAAAAGCATGAAAACATCAGGGAGTCATGGAAACAAGAGGATTTACCGAAATACTGAAATAGCTAAATCACTGCCGGCACATGGTCGGCTTGGCCAGCATTTGGTTTATTATGTTTGTCAGGTAAAATACAAGAAGATTGTGTCCCCCTGTGGAAAATAAGTCTGTACAGGGGGCCAAACACACAGAGGCCTGGTGATTAGCTACTGTTTCCACATGTGCCACAGCTACAGTGAAAATGACCAGATGACAAAAGACAAAACCTGCCTGTTTCCATTATGGAATTTGCACTGTATTGCAGCGGGAGAGGAAACAGTGACGACAAGATCAGGGTTTGGAATTAACAGAGAGTTGGTTTGTGTTTTAATCCCCCCAAGGAGTCACCTGTGAACAGTTAGACTCGGGAGAATGGGGCCAATTATGTTGCCAGGCTCCACAGAGGCGGCATTTTAATTAATGCTTTTTTTTTAATTTTTTTTTACCAAAACCCGTTATTGAGTACAGCTAAACAACTCTGCAGGACTATTTTGCTGGGTAACAGAGACTTTCTGTGCATTCTAGCTTCTAACTTGCACAGCATTGAAGAAAAAAAGATTTTGCTTATTTTATACCTACTGTATACACGCACGACCCCGGACGCGCACAGAGGTCTTGGCATGAACGAGTGGGCCGTTTCCAATCTTTTGGAGAGGCGTGGTCAGGGGCGGCACTCTCCAAGCTCAGCCAAATTGAGGATAAAACGTGGATAAGTGATGCTTTAGCGGCTTTGGTGCAAGAATCCCGAAAGAAGAAAGACCTGCTCTGTCTTTTTCCAGCTGATGAAAACGGAGCGAAGCGACCACATCACTTCTTTGATTTATGTCATATGGCAGCCAGTGACAGCCATCACCGCTCCACCTGAGCTCTGCAACTTACTTTGAAGGCGGATTTTTTTCTTCTTTTTCTCACAGCCAGATCTCTGTCAGGAGCTCAAGAGGGCTGCATTCCAATTCATTAAAGGTAAATTATTTCCAAAGTCGACATTAAATCACACCACTCCATTTGTATTTCATTATGCATTACTCTTCACATTTTCTGTGGGGTATTGGCACGTTATATCAGCTTCTGTCAGCATTGCAGCATGCATACCAAAAAGTTCAACTGAAAGTACATGTATACATACAGTATAGTGAATGCATTAGCGACATTATTATATAGCTCTTCACTACATTTTTTGCAGCTTAATGTGATTTAAAAAGCAGTATTTGTTTTTATAGGCTCCCGAGCTGTCTTTTCAGATTTTTTTTTAATTTAGAAAAAATTGTAAAATCTTCAAGGAAATTCAGCACTAGTAGTGATTCCTTTAATCCACTCTTTCACTAGTCATCCCCAGTCTGCCCAATGAGGTTACCTGTGGCACTGCACCAGACTAAGTGTCTGCAAGGCAATGCACTGTCCTCACCAACTTCAATAGTTTTTCAGCAAATTTGATACAGAACACCAATTCCAATCCTTCCAATAATCCTGTTTTGCTCTATCCTCTCAGCTCCTTTGCCAGCTCACATTGTAGACGAAGAAGAGTGTCATTCTGTGCTGGCCCCTTCTCTGTTTCATCCCCATCCATCCAAGCCTGAGTTTGAGAGGATCACCACCATCACTATCTCCAGCACTCACCAGCATGAGGCATGTGTCTCCACACTGGCTGAGGGGCGTGTCTCTGCTCCTGCTCCTTCAGACGGCCAATTCCATGGTGATGCTTCCAAACTCCACAGGCTGGGAACAGATTCTGGACAAGTATCTGGACGAGGATGGGGACTGGTGGGAGGCCAAGCAGAGGGGGAAGAGGGCCATTACCGACAGTGACGCTCAGCTCATCCTGGACCTTCACAACAAGCTCAGAGGCCAGGTTTACCCTCCTGCTTCCAACATGGAGTACATGGTAGGTGGATGGAGGATTCCCAGAAGAAGTGCATTTATACTTCGTGCAGTTAATATGTGTTAAAACGCTTTGACCCCACTCTGAACTCCCTAAGAGTCTTGTACACTTGTGGACCATATAGCTTAGTGAACTGACCCAGTCACCAGACTGGCTGGCACTTGTCTCACTTGGCTCACACACAAGCAACATGCCAGCATCTAAGCACCTTCACACATGAGCACGCCCCACCCCACCCCACCCCCTCCACACATACACACACACACACACACACAAGTCTGTACCCATGTGACTTTGATTGTTTTGCTAGAAGAGAAGAATTCCACCAACTTGCCAATGATCACATTACTACTGCGTTTTTTTTTTACTCGTGCTGAGAGATTTGTTTGATTTTATCCTTTGGCCATCACGTGCGTGTACAGCGCCAGATCACTTTTCACAGTGCAATTACAATCAGAGCACGGCACCAGGGCTTGTTTTACCAGCTGTCTACCCCCCACTAACACATACACACACACAGGCAAACCGCACCTTCTGAAAGTCTGTGCTCCACAGATCTGGAACTTTTCCAAATACACTACATGTGTAGGCACTGCTTGACTGCCACAGTGCATTGCCACCAACAGTACTTAGGAGGTTAAAAATCAATACAATGTGCAGAAGGTAATTAGGTTTTATCATCCTTTCATCTCCACTTAAAGAGCTACAGAACAAAAGGCAGTATTATTCTGTGGTAAAGGCAAATAAACAGTTCCTGCTGGGGGCAATTGCTGGACTGTGTAATTGTATAATTGAGAGGTTGGACTTGAGGACCCCTTGTGTGTGTGTGTGTGTGTGCACATGTACATATGTGTGTGAAAGCACCTCTCTGCCTGGCAGGCTTCTGGTTGAGGCAAACTCTAGTGGAGAAATGCTGAGCCAGCAGCACACAACTCCTTTCTACTGTCTCCTGTTACAGATGGCTGGTTTTTTTAGCTCCAGGGGCACCCAGGGGTGAAATATGGAGAGGCATGCAACAAGAGGACGTGAGGTGAGAGAATGAGAGTGAAAGATAACAAGGAATAAAGTGGGTAAATAAAAATAGACGTGTAAAAATGATAAAGGAGATTTGCACATCGAAGGGAGAGGCAATGAGAGACAGATGGAGGGACAGAAAATAGCAAAAGAGGTGTCAAAATAATTGAAAAGAAGATGAGGAGGTTGAATAAGAGTGAGGCAAGAGGAAATGAGAAAAGAAAGATGGATACATTTGGAAAGGGCACAAAGCTAAAAGAGACAATGAAATCTTATTTGCAGTGCTGTAGATGTCAATGTCTTCCAGGCAAGAAACTGTTCAGGTCACATGTAAAGTGAATTTTCCACATTTTATTTTGAAAGGGGCTCCATATTTCTCTGATTTTCCTGTCTTTGTTGAACTGCTGTCACCTTTCAGAAACCTCACAACTTCACTGTACTGGAAGACTTCATAGACATGCTCCCCTGCTCTCCCTACACGTTCATGCATGCAGATGCACACACACACACACACACTCACACAAATATCCTTGCGCACATACACAGCCATTCGCCCATCAGCTCTGTTATTGTCTGCTGTTGTATTAAACCACAACCCGGCTGACCCTCTATGGCAATCATCAAAGAGACTCAGAGATAACATCAATTCAAATCCCCCTCTTTCCTCCCCCTTCATCTGTTTCCTTTTCTTGCCGTCTCTCTCTGTCTCTCTCCCCCTTATCCCTGTGGCTCCGTTCCCATTCTGTCATTATCCAGCACAGAGGCCCAAAAAATTCCCTGGATAAGCATTCACACTGCATAGCGATCCACAAAGCTTCAATGCACCTTCAGTAAGGGGGACCATGGTTCTGCCTCTCACTCAAATGTTGACCCACAGGTATAAACAGAGAAGTGTCAGTGTTTGAAGCACTGCAAGACAAACAGATGGCATCTCGGGAGAATGGGCCCCACCTGCCTTGATGTTTGACTTGGCTTTGCTGGACTGCACTCTGGTCTGAGGTGGTGATTTATGATAAAGCTGTATTGACATTTTTCTGTTTGGGATGAGTCAGAGTATTGCTGCAAGCGTCGGTCATTTAAATTCATTGTTGGATAATGTGGCTGTCCAATCAGACAATAATTAAGATCTAGACTAATACATTTGCCTCAAATTAACTTTATCCAAGATGTTTAATTATGGTGATGTGGACAAGCATGTGAAACAGTATTTACACAGCTTCAATGTTAGGAAAAATTGGTTTAGATTAATAAAATTGCCATTGAATGTCAACATTCATTTACAAAGTCATTATCTAACTCCAGTGGCAAAAGATTAAGCAGAGCAGTCCAAACATCTTTTATCCCAACAACTTTCTGCAGCTTCTCCTGCAGATTACCTCAGAGCTCACAGGCCAGCTGGGAGATTAAATCTTTCCAGTGTGTCTTGGGTTTCCCCCCGGGTCTGGTCAGCTGGTTATGCCCAGAAAACCTCCAAAGGGAAGGGAAGTCTGCTGGCTTCTCTAGATGTAAAGAGCAGCAGCTGAATACCATAGTATGAAAAAAAGTTGGCCCTCCCAAATCACCTACTATAGCTCCAGTCCACATCCAAGGTCACGCTCCAGTGAAGCCAAAAGGACATCATCCCAAAAAAGCAAAGATGCCACCCTAATGTCACAAAGCTGGACGCTCTCCAGGCCTCACCTGCACTGGCTGTATCCTGTCCACAAATATCACAAACAGGAGAGGCAACAAGGCATACCCCCTGTGGGATTCCAGTGCCCACACTGAACCTGCCTGATGTAATGCCAAGAATGTAAACATACCTCTTGCTCCAGATGCATTTACAATGAATGACTCGCAATAGCACCTTCCACCAACATTTCAGAGAACATGGTCATAAAACTTTGCAGAGATGCAGAACACATGTAGATCAAATTAGCAAATTCCAATGATCCCAGAATTATCTGTGAAGCTTTATGCCCAAGAGGACAATCAAGTCAACCTGAGGCTTGACACTTTTCCTACTGTCTTCTGTACTTGTCCTTGGCATACCTTTGTGCCTGGAAAACACCTTCTGGTTCCAGGATTGAAGGTATACCAAGGACATACCCCTGTTTACCACAGAGCAAATCTGAATCTTATAGTTCTGCGTCCTGTCCAAATGGGAATGTCTTTTGGGTTTTAGAGTACCTCAGAGTCTTGCCTTCCATTACTTACTCACCTACTTTCTCTAAAGCCTCTATAGGGACACTCAAAAGTCATCGTTTGTAGTAAGCTCTCTCATACCTGGGTTTTTTCACTGCTGTGATTCCTGTACTGCAGCTGCAGCTCCTTTGGTCTGTTGATGATTCTGTGCTGATTCTGGAGTTGCCTGTGCCAGTGAGGCTCAGAAAGGCCTTCTTCTTCAGCTACTTACTGCTACTGTCCAGTACCAGGTTCTTGGATTGCCGCCACGAGAAGCACCAACCACCATTATTGACCAATGAAATGTGAAATGGAAATGTGGGAAAAAACGACTGCATTTGTGCAACTGTATTCTGGAGGAAGCTATATTTTGGTTGCTGATAGGCTGATATTTGCCAATGTGACTGTTATTATTATTTCCAAGATATTATAAAGCCCAATATCAGAGCAAATCAACATATCAGGCTAACCCTACCATATACTTGTGTGGCTCACTTATGATGCCCATTCAGTGAGACAGCTTCCTGTTCAAGTCAAGCCTACAACAATTGGCTTTGCTGTTCTGGTCCAACTATGTTCCTGTTCTAACATGATAATGGCAGTTAATGGTATTCACGGTTGACAAAATTCAGACAATGGTCAGCCCCTGGCCCTCTGATGTGAGTTGATGTGGGCTGGAATGCAATGAATGAAACACTGTATACTCTATATTGCTGTGGGAAATTTGTTTGGGTAGGCAATTTGACATACACACATTGAAACACATAGGACATACACAATTTTCCTTAATGTTATGTACAGTATTTTTTACTATTACTATCACTTATTAAGTCACCGCTTTGCCTCCTTGTCTTTTCTCTCACATTATCATGTCGCCTGTTCTCCTCTATTCTCCGTAAGGTATCTTTTTTTCTCAACGTCACTTTCTTCAATTCTCATATCCTTCCCCTGCTTTTTTAGTATTTCTCTGCATGCGACATTGATTATGAACAGGAAACCCAAACTTGCAAAGGAAGTACACCTCTGCACCCTATGGAATGCAACCAGATGAACAAGAGAGAGAGAAAAAAAACCTGGCCGCAAATGAAGTGTTAAGCGAAATACACAATGCCATGTGCAAAGCGCTGAAAGACTCTAGCAGGGGAGGTGTTTTTCTTTACATGCCCCAGCAGAAGTGCGGCCAGGGTGGGTGGTGGGTCGGTGGGGGCGGGGGTGTCTTGGTTACGAGGCGTCCCCTGCTGGGCTAACTGTGCAAACAACAGCAGCTTGACAAGCCGGCTGCACCCTGCACCAGATTCAACAGCTGAAAAATATGTGTCTGGATCGACACTTTCTGAGTCTGCTTTCTCTGCAGGTTTGAGGACGATGGAATGAGTTCCTCAGCTGGAAGGGTCCTGCTTGTATTTTATTATTATTCAAGACATGCTTCAAGAGCATCACAAATCGCGTCTTTTTGATAGAAACCATAATCAGCCACATTCCCCTCCAAGACACTGTAGCCAGAGTTTTGGTCATTTTTGGCTTGAAACCTACTGTAGTTGTGGCCACAGCTAAATGGTTTCCGACCCATGACCATTTATTAATGGTCAACAACATTGTGTTGACCCCATTCAAGTACAGAACATCCTATGTGCTGTGGTTTGCAAATCGTTTGGCAGTTACCACAGTTTGGCAATGTGTTTCAGTCTGCTTATCAGTGTAAAGATTGATTATTTTTTGTGTAAGGAGGTCACTTGTCGAGAAAATCGAAGGGGGAAATTACGTGTATAAAAATCAAGGTTATAACGGCTTCCTTCTGCATTCTTCCACTACTGATGATGACTAGGCTTAAATCTCTTCAGTGTTTCTGTTTCAGCATCATGATCTATTATAGTGGCAAACGGGATAACCAGGGCTAACAGAACAGATATGACAATACTGACATACTGACATTTATTTGCAGCTCACTGCCGACAGAGGTAATTTCTGAGCAGAGATAGAGTTTCACGTAAACAAATTCTTATTCCTGTTTTAGCCCTGGCTCTGTCAGTCATCATTTGGCCTTAGTGTGCAAGACAGACCACAGGCAGCTACAGATGAGGTTGCTGTAACAGTGATATGCTCCCTGCAGGTGTAGAGATGAATGTAAAATATACTCCACACCTCATAACAGTTAATTTGTTCTATATGCCAGTTATGTAACATTTCTACAAGGCTTTGTGTTGAAAACTGACACAACACACTGCACAATCACCGCAGAGTCAACCAATATTATTTTGGCGTTGTTGATTTAAACAAATACATCCTCTCAGCAGCCAACAGGATTCCCAGAAAGCGGTGATGAAACTGCTCAGAGTTAAGAGTTAATTTGCAGCGCTGCCAGATATCCTGTTGTTAGGTAGGTGTGTGTTTCGGGAGTAATGTAGAGAACAACAGTGGTTTCTGGTGGGACTGAAAGTGGGTGACGGACGATGGAGGAGGAAGGTGGTGGAAGCGGGGGAGTTATTTTAGTGTCTGTTAGCGGATGAGATTTCAGTGAGGGTAAGCTATGACTTCCAGGGCCCAAAGTGTGAAATGTGAAAACTTCTGACACCTCCGCTGGTATACTAATATATGTGACCCACACACACACAAGCATACATGCACACACACACATAAACTAATTGACTTTCTCGTAGAAACCGGTTACATTCGCTATACCATGCTGAGGGTGAAAGTGAAGGTGTGCAATTAAAGGAACATAGAGTGTCCTTCGGAGGAATTACAGCTGGTGTTATTTTAACATTTTTTATGGTATAATGTAGGTCAGCAGAGAGGAAGGACACTCTTTGCATTCCCAGAAAACCTCAGAATGGGAATATGATCCCTTAGTATCCAACCAGAGCCAAACTTAACTGAGAGGGCAATTCAGGGAGAGGTAAAGTGAAACAAAAGCTTGCACCCAGACATCTCACCAGAGACATATGGAAAATATTACTTAAGGAAAAATGGATTTTGCATTTTTTTGAATAACACCTGATCTTACGGGAAAACCCATCTGGGTAAAGTCAGCTGAGCAGCAATAAGAAAGTCTTAAAAGCTCTTTATACAGCAGCAGCAACACATTCTGCATTTAGTTTAGAGATTAGCGCAGTTACTTAGCCATAGCAGCTCCTGGTCCCTATGAGGAATCATAACATATGATAAGTAATCCTTGTTCAGTATGTGTTTGAATACCACCTCACATCACATCATTGACAGCTGAACAAACCCTGTAAGGCAGAGAATATCTCCAGTTACTCACTAGCCGTTCTATGACCTGACATTGCAATATCTTATGGCCCATTAGTAGCAATATAGGCGGCCTTGTGTTGCACTGGAACGGTTTATTTCCACTAGAAAAAAACTTCATACTGTTCTTCCGTCTCCTGTGCAGGTGTGGGACACAGAGTTGGAGCGTACGGCAGAGGAGTGGGCAGAGACCTGTCTGTGGGAGCACGGTCCTGCAAGTTTACTGCCACAGATTGGTCAGAACCTGGGAGCACACTGGGGAAGGTAAACAATAATAAACAATTCAGTACACTCAGTTTCTGCATTTAAGGTCTTTAAAGTCAGCATCTAAAATTTGAGGTACTTTACTTGAGTATTTTCATTTTATTCTACTTAATACTCCTTCTCCACTACATTTCGGAGGTAAATATTGTATTATTTATTTGATAGCTATAGTTACTTTTCAGATTAAGATTTTACATAAAAAACATAAGCTTAGAAAGTACGATTTTCTTAAAGATTAAACCAGTGGTTTCCATCATTTTTTGCTTGTGACCCCTTATAAAAAAGCAGTTTCTGGTTGGGGCCCCACGTTTCAGATGGCTGTGAGTTCCAGCAAAGAGAGATTTCCCCTTTAAACTTCTCACATAGTTTTCTCACATAATTTTCCAACAGAGGGATAATTATCTAATATTTCACAAAAAAGCAAAGATTAGAGAAAAGTTTGAAAAATTATTACATATTTGTTTTGCAGAGTTTAGCTTTTCTTTTTCACTGAACCCCTCAGATTTATTTAGTTATTTTAGTGATCTTTTTTTGCAGAGTGCACTGGTTTGCTTTATATGACCAATTTAGAACCGCAAAAGGCATTAAATCCACTCATTACATTTTGTAGTAACATTTCAATAAGTCGCAACACTAGCATGTTCATTCAGAGGACATATTAATATGAATTTGCTACATTTCTGTCACGCTGAGTTTAACAACGTACCATGAGCATATCTCTCATGAAAACAAAGCTTACTCAGCTACCAGTGGCATTTACCTACTTTACCTACCAACAAACCTGTATACTGCTGGCTATATGGCAAGTGGAATCACACACAATACAGACTCTGTTACATGTGTTCATTTGTTTGTTCATTTGTTCCCTCAGTCCCCCATAGAGCATCTGAAAACAGCACTACTTCACATAAGAGACTCTTGTTCCACATCTAATCATATTACTCCACAGTCAAGATGTCCGTTTCATTCTAATCAGATTAACTAGAAACACCTGGTGCCAACTCAGTGTCAATCTGTGGTTACTGCAGTTTATTCAGAGAGCACAAATGTTTGATTGCCAGCTAGAAGCTTAACAGATGTGTTAACATTGCTGTGGTTACCAATGGGTATTAACTACAGATGGTAACTACATATGTTTGTTGTATAGCTGAGTGCAGTGTAAAATGACTTCATTTGTTGATACATATTCTGTATGAAATAAATAATTGATTTCTTGGTTTGGTAGCCTCATGATGAGCAAGATAGTGTGCCCTTCAGGGTCTTGAGTCACCTTGTCAGACCACATTTTGAAGTTATGACATGCACGAAGTCACCTCTCTTTTGCTACCACCTGTATCTCGGAACACATTTTGAAGAACATTTTTGTAAACTTGGTTGGTTTTGGAAAGGATACATGTGAATGTTAATTAACCATTTACATTGACAAGAGCTGCTTGGTTTTGCACTAATAAAGCAACAATTATTTAAATATATTCAAACACTTAAAGGTCACATACTGCATGGGTATCATGAATATGCCTTTCTTGAAAGAGGACTTGCAGGGAGCAGAGAACAGCTCTGATGTATATATAATACCAACTCCTACACCAACAGAGACACAAGACAATATAAATGTTGTTTGGACCATTGTCATCATAGGTATGCTTACTCATCTCTCCAGGTTTCGTCCACCCACGTTCCATGTGCAGGCCTGGTATGATGAAGTGAAAGACTACTCCTTCCCCTACCCTCAGGAGTGTAATCCCTATTGCCCCTTCAGATGCTCCGGCCCAGTTTGTACTCATTATACACAGGTAGCTAGGTCTGGATCATAACATTTCATTGTCTGGATTTTGGAGACTTTATCCTTTAGTGATTTAGGGCTTTATTATCAGTTTTTTATGGTCTGTCTTGTCATCCTTTTGCAGCTGGTTTGGGCCACAAGCAGTCGGATTGGCTGTGCCATCAACATGTGTTACAACATGAATGTGTGGGGACAGATTTGGGCCAAAGCCGTCTATCTTGTCTGCAACTATTCACCAAAGTAAGCACATTGGTTGTGATATTCTTTGACAGCTGCATGACAGATATACAGGCTGCAAGAGGACAAGAATCGTAAATGTGCTGTTGTGTCATTTTGATGTGACAGTATCATTTGCTGCTGATTAAAAAACTTTAGTCACTCATAGTTAAAGTTCAAAATGGTCACACACAAAGGGATTGGAAAGCAATAGTAGTAGCAGTACGTGTTCTGTTCAATGAGCCTTGCTTGTTATATGACCTGAACAGGGGAAACTGGTGGGGCCATGCGCCTTACAAACATGGGACCCCTTGCTCTGCTTGTCCTCCCAGCTATGGAGGAGGCTGCAAGGACAACCTCTGCTACAAAGGTATGTGTGGGGATAAAAGAGAAGGACAGAGTAAGAAAGCCTGTGGAAACATTTGCTTACTATACCCTGCTTTTGTGACTTTACTTGAAGATGACAGCTCCAACCCTCCACAAGAGGAAACGGAAGAAAACAACTTCATTGAGCCGGATGCCCCCCGTACTCCACAGAAGCCCCGTTCTAGGGCCTCCAAGCCTGAGCCGCCCAGTCTCCCCGCCCAAGTGGTCAACACACAGCAGATGTGTAAGCTGCCATTTAACTGTTTATTCTGGATCTAGTTTCATCTCAAAATGGGGGGCGTAGGATCTGGTTTATCTAACAGAAAAAAGAAACTTTGTTTTTAAAAATTAGGTTCAAACCAGATAATTTTCGCTGCCAAGCAATAAAGGATAACAACAAAAAATAGGCCTTGACCGGAAATATTTTTCTTGCAATTTATCTTAAATTGCCTTGATGTTCTGTAGCATTTATCTGTCATCTCCCTGATTAACCCTGACAGTTTCTGAAGTGTACTTAATATTGCAAGTCACTCTTTGGAGCAGGGAGGGGAGGTCTATTTTAGCACGATCCCCTGAGTGTGTGTTTGCTTTTGGCCGGCTGAGAGGGGTTGAGGGGTGAGAGGGGCTCGCTGTGGTTTTTAAATGGCTTCCTCTCTGCAGTGCAAGGGGTCTGTGCTTGTAAGCTGAGACACTTCCTCTAATATTGCTGACCACCCTGAACCTTGTAGCAGGAATTCTTCTCTTCAGTTCTTGAAGCATCACAACAATAATCTTTGCTGGGTTTCACTCAACTCAGGCTTTTAGAAACTAGTCGTCTGCATCAGAGCAGCCAATTCATGCATGCTGGTTCCTGTATGAGCACTGAAAGGCCTTTATGTTTATGTCTTTCAGCTCAGCTTGTGACCTGTGACACTAAGCTTCGAGATCAGTGTAAAGGAACACCGTGTAATAGGTACAGTTAAGATTAAAAAGAAAAGATAAGATGAAAACAGCAACAACACAAAATGGAGTATACAGTAAATTTAACCTTATTTTTCCTATATTAATCTACAGATATGAGTGTCCAGCTGGGTGCCTAGATGCTACAGGAAAAATAGTTGGGACAGTGTACTATGAAATGGTGAGTACACAAATTGATGTATAAGTCCTCAGACTGAGTAATCCAAATTATGTAGTCTGACTGGGTGGGTTAATTTCCTACATTGGTATATTATACATATTATGCCAATTAACAGCTGTCAAAGTGTCCTTGAGCAAGACGTTGAAGTGCTACTTACTTACAGCGTTGGCAAAAGGCCTTCAGTGTAAACTGCACTGTAAATATAATGTTCTATTTGCAGCAATCCAGTGTGTGCAGAGCTGGTCTACACGCTGGTGTCATAGATAATGATGGAGGATGGATAGATGTAACAAGACAAGGCAGAAAGGACTTTTTCATCAAATCCAACAAGAACGGAGTCCAGTCTGTAGGGTGAGACAATCATTTTAGAAACAATATCACCATTAATTTACTTGACAGTAAGACTGGTAAAATATACTTATATTAAGTGATTATGATGTAGTCTCACTGTCAGTGTTGTGTGTTTCCCCATGACAGAAAATATCAAAGTGCTAATTCCTTCACAGTTTCCAGAGTAGCAGGTTAGTCTGACAATAATGTGGCACTGTAATTATAGATATGTCACATTTTATGTTAAATTACTCATTATAAGCTGTGCTGCAACTGTGTTTGTTGACACGCACTGTAATTGTTCCTTGCAGTCAAAGCCATCACATGTGAAACCACAGTTGCACAGCTATGTCCATACCAAAAGCCTGCAAAACATTGTCCAAGGTATGAAACTGACTTTATGTCTGCCTGCATGTCAGTCTTTTTCATAAGTTTATTTTTCCAGCCTCATCAAATCATTAACCATTTCCAACCGTTCTCTTTTTAGGTTATACTGCCCAAGAAACTGTTTAGAAGAGAATCCTCACATATCCAGAGTAATCGGTACCAGAATATTCTCCGATGTAAGTCCCTTGAAGCTGAATGTGTTAAACACTGATTTACCACCAGGGTAATCAATGTTTTTCATGAATTTAGAGACTGAAATGAATCAACATTAATTACATTACCTTTCCTCTTGCATACCTCTGTAGAAGTCCAGTATATGCCGAGCAGCGGTCCACGCTGGAGTAATCAGGAATGATGTGGGTGGTTACATCGATGTGATGCCAGTGGACAAGCGGAAACACTACATTGCGTCATACCAAAATGGCATTTTCTCAGAGAGGTACGGGATGCCATGTGCAATTTTCGGGAAAATACAAGCATTTGTAAAAAAATTTGAACTTTCAGGAATAACTGTGCAAAAAATTCACCCCCATTTTAACAGCACTAATGATAGTGGTGCCTTATATTGTTGTTGAAACAACAGTTCTATAAATAATACCACAAAAGTATTCAATTTCAATAAAAGAGAATAAATAGAAAATATAGTGTAAAAAACAAGCAAACAAAAAAAAACATCAGAGGTGTCTTAACATGTTGTCATGGAATGAATTGTTTCAGGAGATTACTAGTCCCAGTCAGCATTCTGTCTTACATCTTGGTTGGAAAGTGAAGGGGTTAATTTGCTGGGGCTCAGAGAGGAGGGATGAGAAATCAATGGCTCTCAGGTAGAGAGAAATGTATCCACTCTGCCCTCCCATGTGAACCTAATCTTTTCAAGATGCAAGCAGTTCTCTCATGCAGTGCCCATGGGAGGGTGATTAGCATGTGTCTAGTTTAAAATAATGAATTGCTTGGCAATTAGTGTAGAGAAGAGGGGTTCTGGGAGGGGTATATTGGTAGTCAAAAAGGGCTATCAGCAGACAAGGGTCTAAAGTTTAATATAGTTGCTCAGATAAAGAAAAAACAACAAAACAAGAATGCAAAGCAGTGAAAAGCCAAAATATATGCACAGAGGAAGAGGGATCCTGGCAGCATCTAACACAAGGGGATCAATATTATAGATTTATAAGTTTAAATTTTAGACACTTTTACACCAATATGGTGGATAAACTTAAGCCGGATAAGGTTGTCAAAAGAGCATGTGGAGAAGGAATGGATTCTGTATAAACCCTGCTCACATTCATTTTGTAAAAACACGCATTTCAATGTCTGCTACTGCTGTCTCACCAAACATGGTGGAGAATGCATAGAAATGAAATCAGGTCATGCAGAATAGAGGCAAAGTTTTTGGACATGGACATTAGAGTCTGAGCATTGTCTAGTTAGGTTTAGGTGGTAATTTAATAATTGTATTAAAGTTATTCCCATCAGAAATGTCTGAAGAGATAAGCCTAAAGCAGGTTAAAATTGGTGATATTTGGAAGTAGGGCTGCAGTCGCATAGTATGATATTTAAAACTGGAAGCTAGTTACCCTGACCTTGTTAAGAACAAATAATCAGGTTAGGCTTTGGTGGTGTGAAAGTGTGCAGGCATTGCTCTAAATAAATACCTCTAAATTGCCTCCAGGTACAGAGTGTTTAATTATTCTAATACAGTAAGAGTTGTAAACAGTACTAACATTCTGTATCTGAACCCATACAGGAACCAAATCACTGAGTGACCATGTAGATCATTTACAGTAAGATGCTGAGAATATGGGGAACAGTTAACCCTTATTTAACAATGTTACACTCATAGTCAAAGACAGCACCAAACATCCTCATAGGATAAAGGACCTCAAGTAGGAAATAGCAGGTTTGCAAATAGAGCACTGCATCATCGGCATAGAGGCATATTTTGCTTATATCGCCCCTCCATTTTTCCAATTCTAGTTCGAAGAGGAGGGGTGAGAGTAGACAACCCTGTTTGGTGCCACCCGCTAACACAGAGTAGGAAACAAGAGACATCATTGGTTTGTTCGGTGGCTATTGGAATGTTAATAAGCTTAAGCCAGGCAATAAAATACCTACCCAATTCAAATCAATGCAGAGTGTAAAAATGTAGGAGGTCATATAGCTCTTCTGCATCAAGAAGACTGAGAGGGTATGACTTTTTTAATTAGGAAACATTAATAATGTTAAATGCCTCTCTCTGATCTTGAACAACGTTCTGTTTTAATTAATCCTTTGGTCTGTGTGAATTATTTCTGGCAGGATGGAATTTACCTTGTGAGCCAAGATTCTAGTGACGACTTTAGCATTATTGGGGCAAAGAATACGGAGCCTATAATTCTCACTGTCAGGTAGATGTTTGTCACCATCTTCCTACATAATGAGTCCTCAGTGACTGAAAGGGAATAACATTTGACTGTTAACCAATAAGGGCGCTTGTGATTACCTAGGAAAAGACTTTGCTGATGCTAATAAAGTGAGAGCATGTGTTGAATCCATGCTGACACTTAACAACAGCATTAAGGTTACAGGTCCGTACCAGCCTCTGTTTAAAGCTTAAGTGACCCACATACTGTATGGTCTGTTCTAGCTTTGTAGAGATATTAAATTGCACCAACTTTGGATTGTTCTGTTGTCTGCAGAATGGCTATTGTTAACATGACCTGTGTAGAGGACTAACACATTTCTCATTTATTATGTGGCCTTCTCTCTCTCTTTTTCTGCCCTCTCCCTCTCTTCTCTTGACACTCTCCACCACATTTATCTTTGTCACTCTGCTGAGATGCCTGACGTCTGTTTGTATCTGCCCATGATTTATCTGTCTACTTTTACTTCACAACATGTCTGTCTTTGTTGGATTAACACGTGAAGTCCCCCGTTTTTGTGTAAAAATGGGGGGTTTATCTGTTTTCTCAGGTAGCTTCAACCTCTATCTGTTTGTGTCTATCTGTCAGCAGAGTGTCAGACAACACACTGACGTGGACATTTCTCCGTAAAAACCTGAAGTCTATCTGTCTCTCTGCAAAAGGATGGGACATGTTCTGTATCTGACACATGCTGCACCCAGACTGACTGTCCCTCTTTTTCTCTCTCTTCCCCGCAGCCTTCAAAACCCTCCTGGAGGGAAGGCGTTCCAGGTGTTTGCTGTGATTTGAGTGCCCCAGAGGGCGGCTTCACCAAACAGAAAGCGCACTTAGGCTGTTGAATATGTGGTAATAAAGCCCTGTTGTCAAACTCAATGACTGAAATGTTTCTGGCTTTGCTACACTCCAGGGGTTAGAGGTCGTCTCCATGACAGCAAAACCCAGCAACAAAAACTTGACTCATATACAGTGAGAAACTGTTAGTACTCATTCGCATGGAGTTTTCATTTTATCATCTTTCGCAGGAAATTTTATTAACTGTAAATATCTCTGAATATTTTGTTGTACATATTTGTTAATAGTATTACACTTGTTTTGTCTTTGTGCCATTACCTTGCCTTTTTAACAAATATCTGTGTATGAATACTGATTATAGAAATCCTATGATATAACATTATAATGGCACTTAAGGATGAATATCATTTTTATTCTATGAAGTCTGGCACATTTTTACTGGTGCTGTGGAGAGGTTTCTTGTCATATTTTGTACTTGTTTAATGATTGGGGAACAAATTGTCATGCATTTATTTTTATATGATTATGCTTTATATCAGTATGATTTATAAAGGATGCTGCTATATGTTTTTTGTATTGTTATTGTAACTGCCAGTGTGATGGGTTTTGTTTGTTTGGTTATTTTTCCAGATAATGTGGTTCAGTTAAAACTCCCTGCAGGTCAGGAAGTACACTCATCCCTCAGAGTTGTCATTCTCTAAACATTACCTATATGCCTGACTTCATCATGCATCGCATTTTACTGGATGTCGCTACGCCAGAGATGTTTTTCAGGTCATATCTATTCATCTCCCCTTGACATTGATAAACAGAAACAATACTATACAACAGTTATTTCACACAGTATGTAGGGGAATGGTGATATATAACAGATATATTTGTTCATATTTTTACCAGCTCTCAGCTTTCTTTCAAGCTGCAATCAATGTAATGGGCAATTCATTGTATTTTTGTCACTGTTTCTCTGTGCATCACATATATTTTCCTACCTCAGATTGTTAGGAAAAGTCAATTTTGCAATAAAATATTACAAACACCACAGTTCTTTCCCACTCAAAGTCAATGTGATATTTCTCAGATGCTTTTTCCAGAGGCATTTTTTACATTTCACCTATATACACTTACAAACTGCATATGATTTACTATATTACTATTGGGTTTTATTATCATAATCAATATCTCATGTTTTGTAACACAGCGTGTCTTTAAAACTAAAACATATATGGTGCTATATAACAATAAATATTTGAAAAACCCAAACCCTGCCCCAAAACCCAAGACATGTAAAATTTAGCTTAGAAATTGACAAATGTTTTCTTCAAACTTATGTTGGTATTGGATTTCCTGCTGTAAATCTGTGGCGGCTGTGGTGATAGGGTGGTGCTTTATTCCTATTTATGAACATTTCTTGTAAGTTACATGATCGTAACTCAGACGCATGTTTACTTGTGCTGATTTGTCCCAGCCTCAAAAACCATGCTGCCTCAAGCATAGTCAAAGATAAATCTGGGATGAGTATTTCAAAGTTGCAGACTTTGATGGGAAAAGTTCTCTGAATAGTCTACAAATGAAAAAGCTACACATAACATATTTTAAAATGATCAAATATTTCCACTCTGAAACTTGGAAAGCATGGCCACAGAAGGCTGTCAGTGGTCCTTGAACAGTTCATCTGATATGGGTCATAATACCCTCACATTAAAGCTGACAATCATTGTCAATGAGTCATTTCACATTTGCTCTAACCCAGTGGATAAGCATGCAGAGCCAGAACACCAAAGATCAAGTACCTCAGAGAGTCACTGAAGTAGTAGGTTTTGTGGGTTGGATGGAAGACTGAACCCAATCCCCCCAGACTTCCAGAGCCATTGCTCCTGCGCTACTGACGTGAAAGTCTCTCAGGATGTTACACCCCCCCTCCTCAATATCCACACCGATTATTCATTCAAACCTTGGATAGCGGAAGCGTTTGATTTTAAATGTCCCCGCTTTCCTCCCTGGGTCCGTCACCAGGGAGCGAAGTCGTCACTCCTCATTTGCTCCTGAGCAGCAATGGAGTGAAATGACCAATCCGTAATGAGTTCCGCCATATCCATGTCCGAGAGTGTTATGCTGTCTGGAGGGCTGCAATAGGTTGTGACTCAAGCTGCCAGTCTTTGTTATTCCCCAGACAAGTGCTACTAAATCTTACATGATGGGTTGAATATACAACTACTTGTTGGTGACATCGATGTGACACAATATAAATGCAATCTTGTTAAAGTAACTTTCTATGAGTTTTCCGGGTATATATGTGTGGCGATAGTAATTGCGTATTTATCTGCATTAGCAGATTGAATCGCACATCTGGGAGAGTACATGCTACATGCACACACTGACCCTCACAATGTAAGTTATTATAACAACTTATTGGTCGTGAACCATAACCTCATTACCTCATTGAGACTAGAAACACACAGTCTGCATGAAAAACAACATCATGTTCAAATACGTGTGCATGTGCATGCTCATACGTTCATGCACAAACTCGCTGACGTTGTGACACATTGTGTTAAATTAAACCCAATCACTTATGATTGGCTGCAGCTCTGCAGGAGAAGGGGATGCAGAGAGATTGATAGGCTGCCCATGTGCACCCAGATCCTGTGAGAGAAAAAAGAGGCATACATCAGACAGGTGTCAGAATTCACAGCAGGGTGTGGTGATAGGTGGCGTCCAGGGGCTCTGAATAATGAAAGGCGAGAGGACGAGGAGGACAGTGAAAGGGAGAAAGTGGGGGACAGAGGAAAGGGCAGAGAGATAACCTGAAAGCGAGAGAAAACAGCGTGAAGTTTTGATTCTCTGACACCTTCATGAGCATGACATTGGGATACCAAATGCAGAATTTCTCATTTTTTCTTGAACTTTTAGAGTTTATAAAAACAATACAAAATTCGAGTGTCATGAAATAAAATTTTCCAGGAGCAGTTTTACAACATTGTTGTGTGCCTTCATTTGTGACCCACCAGACAGACGAGGGTGCATTAGGAGCAAACTGACAGAGCGACAGCTATAGGCCCATTAGGACCAAGGAGACTGAGTGCCGTGAAGACAGATGGGATGAAAGACAAGCTTGCAGCTAGCGGGGTCTGCATGGTGCCACCAGTGTTTTCAGACTGTCGTTTAAAATAAGGAAGGCCATTAATAACCTCCTCACTGTGCTCTGCTCAGCTGCAGTCTGGCGCTTCTTGCAGAGCTAAATGTAGCGCTGCATGGCAGCAGACTGGCAGACTGTGTCAAAGAGACCATATACACCTGAGGAGAGGGAAAGAGAGAGGCAGGCAGACAGAGTTTGTATGTGCTTCTGCATTTGTTTGTGTTGTTGTTGTCTGTGTGTGTGTGTGTGTGCATGGGCTGTATATTTGGGTTTAATTGTATTTTTTCACTTGCTCACCTGTTTGTTTATGTCCGCGCCGCCTATGCTACTATGGTTGGATGGGAATCAGATAGCAGTGATGCAGTCAGGGAAGCCGTCAGCACCGTGGTGAAAAGTTATGGTTGCCAGTGGTAATGACTGTGTTCCTTCTTGTCAAACCTTTACTTTGGCAGATGAACAAAACATAAAATTTGACAGGGAGTGGGTTTTTTCCCCTCACGATCCAAAAATATTACATGTGCATAGCCACACTGTGAATGTGTTTTTACAAAGATGGAGTGGGTACTTTGGTGGAGTGGCAAGGTGACTCATATAATTATTGAGTTATTTTAGGCCTCTGTGCTTTTAAAACAACCCTCTGACAAATCTTAGACATTAGATTTATAATAACCCTTCATTACCAACTGGCTCTTCTGTGACCAACCCACCCAACTACTTGACTGAAATTAAAAAATCTTGCATGCAGTGAAATTGGTGCTCAAGTCCATTCAGTTTTACTAGATATTCAAATTGATACTTTATATTGATACTGATGTGCCAATCAGCAATGGATGGGAATCCTGTGTCCAGTATTTCTATGCAGACCTCTCAAAATGCAAAGGAATATGTTACATGGTTGCCTCATTGGACTGTTTTACTGAGGTGTGAGCCATGTGACCTAATGCTGTCAAACCAATGGTTACCTTCTTGTGATGGTTATGGTATGCTGGTATAATCTGTAATGTGAGCCTTAGTGGTGCACATTGTATCCTGGGACAAAATAGTGCCACTGGCGAGTGCTGAGGTTACAGCAGCTACACAATGTCAACAACTCAGACTTTGCCAATGTGTCATACCAGGTTAATTGCAGGAGGCTTTAACAGATCAGATACTCTCTCTTTTTTCAGTCCAACACAAATAAATGAGGCTTTCCAAGAGAAAACGTTCCTTTGTTTGATAGAAAATTAAGAAACGTGAGCTTTTGGTCTTGCAAGATCATTTTTTTCACCTATACTCAGGTGAGTAGAAAACCCAATTTAGAACATCTGGCAAAGTTACTCCTTACAGATTATGCTAAACACAATGATGTGCACCTACATATTTACATGTTAGCTGTTGTGCTGTCTCTCACTGTCGTCCTCCGTCTTGTACACAATTTCTGTACGCATACAGTGATGAACATACATTCATCTTACTTCTGTCATGACAGGCTTGATCTACAGCCATACTCCTAAATGCTTTATTACCAAGGAAAACAACTGCACATCAGATGATTTATTTAACAATTTGCACACATAAGACACTAACACTGACATTTGTTCCTGTATAAATGGGTGTCAGTGAAGCAGTTTTATGCTCTGGATGCAGATGTGGGCCACATGTAAAAGCCTTTCCTAAAACAAGCACTGTGGAATAGGGAAAGTTGTGCTTACAGTACCTCTCCAGGAGGGGCTGGCTGCCTCCCAGACTGCACTGCTGTTAGAGCTGCCCCTTAGAATAAATAATGAGTCCACATCATCTGGACACTTACAGAAACCAATTCATATCTCCTCTTTGAAGGAGTGTAAGTCTTATTGCATGGACCAAATTTTAAGCCTGCCAGTTATCTCCGGATAATCGATCAGTGTTTCAGAGCAGTCTTACTTATACAGCGCACATTTCTACAAGTGAGCTGTCTTCCTGTTTATCCTCCAGATGTGGGGCAGTTGAGATTGCTTTAATGATAACAATAATAGTAGCAAAACTATAGCTCAGGAATGTGGCATCAGTCTTCACACACAAAGCCATGGATAATAGAGGAAATGGATTGAGTTTCAAAGAACCGAGGCACAA
The DNA here is from genome assembly GCA_002120245.1 of Maccullochella peelii. Lineage (NCBI taxonomy): Eukaryota > Metazoa > Chordata > Actinopteri > Centrarchiformes > Percichthyidae > Maccullochella > Maccullochella peelii. The sequence goes on from LKNJ01001989.1 coordinate 135,632, forward strand.
TCAGACGACCTGCGTGTAAAACAAACACTTGTTTGCAAAGGAAAGGAAAATAAATGTTGAGAAAGAACTGGAACAGAGTATAAGATGCCTGGCAAGACAACAAGGAACAGTCTGAAAAGCTACATACAGTACAGTTGTGGGTCATGGCCAAACAATAAGGCCATGCACGGCAGATGGGCGCACACACTCCTTTGCAGTCAGTCATAATACAAGAAAAGGGAAGTGGGAGAGTTTTGTGCCAAGGCCTAGAGGGCCCAGGGGTAATGGAAGAAGAACACAGCATGAAAAATGAGAAATCAAAAAACTCATGAAAAACTACAGTTCATCGTAAACTACATCAAAAGGAATCCCAGAATAAGTTTGTTTTCAAGTTTTTGTACGAGTCAGCAAAAAATTATTTTTTGTTTTGTAGCTGCCTGCAACACATGATACAGCAGACAGACTTATGAGCAGTGGGCGATACACCAAACACAATTCAATGACAGAAGTGTACTAGTGTATTTATATTGGGATCATGGTCAGGGAGCACAGGGTGCAAAATATAAAGAGCTGCGACGAATCAGGCGCCGGCGATGGGCCGCAAAATCATGGAGGAGGCTGCCCCTGGACTCTGACGTCATCACTGACCTTTCGTGTATTTACAGAGGAGGTTTGATTTCCACTCTTTTTCCTTGCTCACACATGAGCCGTTGTGAAGCGGGCCCTGGAGGTAAAAGAGTAGCTTTGTCCCGACCTGGATGGTGAGCACTGGAGTCATGTGCTTCTGCCAATCCCGAAGAAGGGCCCACAAGCCACGGCCACTGAGAAAAGCACAAGCATCACCTGTTTTATATTAAATCTGTCAGATTAAATAAGGAAGCCAATAACCTGCAGCTCTCAAGGTGCAGTTTTAGCCAAATTTGACCCTCTGCTAGTCCGATAATACTTGTTTCTGCTGCTTTCAAACTGAGTTGAGGGACAGAACAGACACCTTTTGCAAATAAATTCATGAATCTGCACCTGGTCATTTGATGCACTGTCACATGAAATGAGATGCACAGTGATAATGATGTATTCTTCTGTATTTCAAGCAACAACAAACCTCAAAGCATCTTGGTTTCTATTTGGGAGTAATGGAACTTGTGTAGGTTTAAAATGAACATGACACATCACTTGCATCGTAACGGACTGACTTTTGTTTTTGTGCAGCAAGCTAAACCTTCTGTTACACAACTCATATGTTGCCCATTCATCACCTGGGACAAGTATAGAGATCTCGTTATCATACATTAGAAACATGAAGACATTTAAACAGCCCTTTCAAAGTACTCCTCCTAACGCAGCAGACAATATTGCCCTCTACAGGGCATACATATTAGTCATGCTTGTCTGTGTCCACTCTTTTTTTGTGTGGCTGTGATGAGTTAAAGAGACACAGCAGCACATGAGTTGATGAATGTATAATTATACAGTGTTTAGAGGATCAGGGGCTGTAGGTTGCAGTACAGTGAGGAGGGAGATTGTCCTCCAAACTAAAGACCCTGGATTACACCTTGACATACCTTGCTGGGGTGTCCTTTAGCATGACTCCCTACTAGCTTCTGTAGTCGACCCTGACTTTCGACCTCACTGTGGAGGGTGCAAGAGAAGGAGAAATAAAGACAGTGAGGAAGTTAACAAATCAAAAATAGTATTTAAAAAAGGTGACAAAGACAAAGACTACATCTACAACAAACAAGATGCCAGTCTTATAACATCAAATTAATGTGTTAATGTGAAATGAAATGTATAAAATGACTATGAAGACTGATCACAATAGTAACTCAAAAAGATTATGAAAGATGATTAAAATGCATGAGACGGTCACATGAAGGACCTGGTCAGTGATCCAAGACCAGCCACTCCTCTGCTTAGAAAGTTGATCAACTCTGCCTCTGATCTCCAAATTAGCTGCGTGGCATGAAAAAAAAAACAAAAAGAAGAAGAAGAAAAACAGGCGTCTCATCACTCTTGTGGGAGTGGATGGATGCACCTATTTTACTCCTCTATCTACGAGGAGCTGAATGTGATGAACTGTAGATTCAGCCTCCCCCCTTCATTTTCTGTGAGAAATGCCACAGCAGCAGAACAGCTACATCTCCAGAGATCCAGCCCAGGGTTCAGCCTCACTGTGACACAAGATGGACCCCAATTTAGGACACAAAGACTGGGTCAAACCAGCAGGAGGTATACCCTTTCCCTGAGAACGATCCATTACTTTTCTATTCATTGTGCTCTTGCCTCTCTTCTTCCTATTTTTATATTTTCCCCTCTACTTCAGCCTCATCTGTCTGCATCTCTTTCCTGTTATCCTCCCACCCACCCCACCCTCTTCACTCTCCTCACCATTCATCTTCCTCCATTACCATAATGATCATTAGTGTACCTACATAGTTAACTTCTAAAGTTCTGACTCATGCACTCATTTACAATTACAATTATAAATCTTCTCTGAATGCAAATGTACACTCTCGTTTTAGATGGCCAGAATTTAAAGCGGACAGTCATGAAAGGTGTATCGGCTACATTACCTTGCAAATGAATGTTTACAAGCAGACACGCTGCCACAAATTGAATCTTATCCTCAGCTCTTCGGATAATGTTTTCGGTTAATTTGGCAATGCGAGGAACCCTTGTAATGGGCTTATACGCTCTACTTATACATTCACCTGCGACTGAAGAAAAGAACCCTCTCGAATCGCCCACTCCCGCGACTCACCTTCAAGAGAAGGACAGAGAGGCCCTCCAACCACTGTGACTTCTAACGGTTATGGAGTAAATCACAAACATGTCATGGCTTGATCCTCTGGGACTGCACACAACCTTAGCTGTCCCATATTGTGTGACTAACCAATGTCCTCCTTGGATGGCCAATGACCCACTGAGTCCAGAACAACCCACATCTTTTATTCAGAGAAATGGGCTTTTTTTCCCCTCTCTTTCCACCCTAGCCTTTTTTTCTCCAGGCATTGACATTTAATCAAAGCCAAATCCCATTGTGCCTATTAACACATCAGGCTGATACGGGTTGCTGTAAAAAGCTTGCGTACCCGGAGCACAACATTACCATAACTCTGCCTGTGTGATCTCTATTTTCTCTCTTCCGCCCACACGTAAAAATGCTTACCTGGCAAACAGCTAAGCATGGAGAGGCATTTCTCTCTCTCTCTCTCACTCTCTTCCACTCATTCACCCCTGCTTATCTTTTTAGAATGTGTTAATTATTAAGCTGTGCTTGTGAATGTTTGCCAAATAACACTGAGGCAAACTAAGCATCTAATGCAAAGGCAGTTTAAATATTTCACCAGACCATCAACAACCATCTAAAGTTTGCTTTCGCCTCGGCTGTGACTAAATAAACAGTTCAGGGGTAGTTTTTCGGGATGCTTAAGTGCTTTAATGGATGGTGTGGTTTCTCTGTGAGCAGCTCAGTCTTCCCAGTATTAATCATCATGGACATGAAGGGACTGGATACGTGATGCGGAACGTCTATGAAAAATGGTAATGATTATGAGGTCAATACCTGATAAATTGCCATATTGGACAAGTGTTGTTTTCTACAGCTCAGCATATATTGGCTGCTTTGCGCGTGACCTTGACGAAGGTCTCTGTGCTCTTGAGTGACTCTCAACACATCTGACCCTGTTGGCAGCCGTTCATGTATGTCGGGACCATATGTTGGTTCGTGTGGCGGCCTCTCTACCTGCCGACCAACTGAGGCCAAACTGGCTGTTGGTCTCGTATCACGGCAGGCAATTACATCTCCAAAAACTAGGACAGTTCTTAGTAATGACAGTTGCCAGAGCACAATATTTAGCGCAATAAAAAGACATTGTTGCTGTCAGCATTGTTTTCTTAGAGAGAGGATGACGAGGCAGTGGGAATGGAATGGGGCCATGTTGTACAAATAGGATTATGAAGACAAAACAACTTTGACAAGTCTGAAATTTGAGGACACTTCCAGGGAGACATGAAGACAAAGTCAAGCTGTTTGTCGGAGGGGTGGCAGCTTGATGTTATGTTCTGTTCTTGTGAATGCGATGAACAGGACAGAAAATACAGACATTGAGTTTTTACCTCTGGACTCAAAAGCTGACACTTCACACAGAAAAACACTTCACAAAGTGACAGCCATCTATGCTGTCTATCTATCACTGCACAACGCGCCCCCTCTTTCTCAGCAGAGGACATTTTCTTTCAGTGCAACACAACAAATAAATAAATTAGTATGAGCAATGGGATAATTGTGCAGAGCTTGAAAAGACTGGCTGTGCTGGAATATTTGTGTCCTCATTTATAAAAGGAAATCTGTCTTCTGATACTGATAGTGCCTTCTTATTGTTAGATTGAAGAGTGTAAAATAAAGGAATCTGCGAAGAGGTAAGACTTTAGATTTTCACTTAATCATAGTTGCTTATATAACTCTGTTACATAAGCCATGTCTCTTCTCCACGTTTTAATCAACATAAGTAATGGAAGCCCCTCATATCAATATACCTGAGCCATCTGCTCCTTAATACCAAGGATTTCACTCTCTGTGATTCGCACAACCCAAGCTACGCCTCTCACTACATCCCGATCAGGATTACAGCTTTGGCGGGGATCAAAATTTGTTTCTGTGCTTTTATTTTCAGAGCTTTTTGATTGCCAATCTGCAGCATTGTACAAACACTATGCACGCTGCAGGCGGTGGCTTTGGTATGCTTTGCTTTGTTGTATACAATTTATTTGATCCTTTAATAGCACACTGGACTATCTGGTTTTATTATTCACCAAATCAAACAACATCAATTCAAGGCCACCCAATAATGACAAAACATGGGGCTCACACACTGGCAGTCTCAAATTGTATTTCCTTATTAGTGGGCTGTCTGGTGAAAAATATGGAAATTATATTCATACTCAGACAGGTAATAACCAAAAGGCAAGGTACAAAGTGTGTTGCAAATTAGTCTGAACACTAATCTCTGTTGTACATTTGCATATTTTCTTTGAACATATTGTTGGGGAAAAAAGGGGGAGGGCAGAATTTGGTTACTTCAGCTTTCAAAAGTTACATCAAAATTCACTAAACAAGTAGTCTTATTAAACACGTCGAGTGTTATAAATGATCAAGGGGAGCACCTTGATCTTGCCCAAATTAATTTGTCACTTGATTAAACTATTAATTGTTTCAGCTCAAATATTACAATGACAATGTCATTGTGACAGCATGTAAGATAAAAAAAATGTGATCATGTCACTTATTCTCTCTTAATAAACCAACCTCTCTGCAGTAGTCTCTATAGTAATATTATTATATACTATTTAAAACCAATAGGCTAACCAAATTCTTTAATGACTGATGATTATAGGATTTCTAGCCTATTTGCCTAAACCTAAAAATCGACATGATTTCTGTATTAAATCTGTATTATGATGAATGCAGTCAGTTAAAAAGTCAGTTTTTTTTTATGTAGCACTTTCTCTTTCTAAAGTGAGCCTAACGTCTGCTGAGCAGCAGCTGCTACAGCCCCTATGAGATAATGCTAAACGGTAAAACAGGGCTTCGCAGGTAGAGAAGAGTGATAAAGTCCGCAAACTTACTCTTGTAATGTCAGATATAGAGCAATATCTATCTAAAAAATCCTAGAATTAGCTAACATTAGCCACCATAAGCGAAAAAAACCCATGAAGGTTTTAAATTGAGCAAGCAATAGTTTCGCTTCTAAGTTCTAAGTTCAAACTCCCAAAGTGAGAGCATTTTTGTAAAAGTGGTGGCTTGATATTATATTGCCTACCCTCCGCAGCAATTATTCCCCACCCCCATCACTCTTTCGGGGATGGTGTGGTCCAGGAAGCGCGCCTCTCCTCTGCTCTCCTCCTCTGAGCTCTCTCCTCTCCGACTCAAGTGGATCAGCTGACTAATGGTATCTCCCTCCTCTCCCGGATGGACCGCGCCGCTGAAGCCGGGCAGCCTGAGCGCTGACACAGGAGCAGGTTGCCCACCGCTCGCTCTCCTGCTGCTGGATGTCACACCGACCGACCCTCGAGTAAAAGATTTCGCTACCCAAGAAAGAGGTTACTTTATTTAAAATTTTCACCTCGGGCAGGAAGCTACCCGCTTCCCCTCACCATGGCTTCCAACTTCAACGACATAGTCAAACAGGGATACGTGAGGATACGGAGTAAGAAACTGGGGGTGAGTAGGCTACTGTTGCACTTGCTGTCTAGCGCGGCGGTGGAGGAGAAGGAGGAGGAGGAGGAGGAGGTGGAGGTGGAGGAAGAGGAGTTCCAGTTGTTTCGGGGGCGGCTGGATTAAGAAAGAGGCTTTAATTGCTCCATAGGCAGGCGTCCTGCTGTGAGCTCTTCAAGAGGAAAAACAGATTAGAGCAGCACGAACAGCGGGCCAAGTTTCTCTCAGTGCATTGTGCGAAAACACTTCTGCACATATTGAGATGTTGGCAAAGTCTAGAATGATTGACAGCTGGTGTCATGTGGATGTAGTTGTGTAGTTGTGACCCCTTCCCCACCCTCCGTTTGTTTCCAGTTTCTAGCCTGTAACTTTATTTTCATTGAGAAAGTTAGGCTGCATGTGGTTTTCTGCAAAGATTTTAGACAAATAATAGTTAGGCCTAAAAGAAAAAACGGTAAACTACCCATAAAGAGATAAAAAAAAATGCTATAGTAAAAATCTAATAATCTCATAAAAGTTACTTTGTTAAAGTATTATGACAGACATTAACCACACCATAGCATATTGAGTCTAATAAGGTCACTTATAATTGAGCACCGCAGGCTATAAATCCCTTTATCACAGTGCATGGTGCAAATTAACACCATGTTTTATGGATTCTTGGATAGACAACATAATAGGAATACTGGCAATGCCGTTTATCACTGTGCAAAGTGTCATCAGCCTATTATCAATAGGCTACTGTACTTTAACTTTCTTTCCGTCATGATGAATTATTCTCAGTGTTGAAAAGTCTCACTGACATCCAGCTGATTCGGTGTGATGGCAGCCCTTCAATTCCATGATAATGGATTCCCATTGAGGTACAGCAAGGAGAAAAATGGCTTGACTGCTTAAATGGAAATGAATGATATATATTGAATTATGAGCGCCTTGTTGTGTGACTCATAAAGCCGTCTGCTTTTGTTCATACTTCCAGCTCATTACGCTAACAGAATGGGCGCACTCCCTCTCCTCTGATGAAGTGGCTGATGGAGGTTAATGATGCCTGCCTCCTCACATCATCACCTGGCTTCATCAACACTGTTCTACTGTTGTTTGATGCTATTGAGGCTATCTTTGATTACTCTTTAAGAGTAATTGCTGTTGAGTAAGAGAAACCTTTGCTGCCCCTAAAGGACTTGCACAACACAAGCCTCATACAACAAATGAAAGCGCCAGACATTTGTTGTTGTTAACATTCAAATTAGCTTGCTCTCATACAGTTGGCTCAGTTTATTTACTTCTTGCATATGCTAGATGCATTCACAAAAAAGAGTATGTGTGTGTGTGCGTGCGTGTGTGGAGCCTATGACTTTGCAAGGCAAGTGAGGATGCATGCTGTGTTGGCTGTGCTCGAGGTATGGATGCCATATCGCTGCCAGCTCCACATCTCATCCTGCTGTTTGTGGAGAAAAACAGTTTGTGTCCTGATCGCCCACTCCCTCGGCCCTCCACTGCTCGCTGCTGTTTCATCATAGAAAAGCCATGCTGCGATTGCCCCAGAGGACCCTGGTGTGGGTAGATAGAAAGTATTCATCTGTCCACGCTAAGGTTAGTTATTCCAGGCCAATTCTCATTCTGAATCAGTTAGAGGGGGAAAAACAACAACAAAATGGAGCAGGAAAGGGTGTCTGTGTGCCTGAATCAACATGCACTAATACAGTGAATCTGTGATCTTTTTTTCTGTCGGGAAAAACACCTCATCAGTGCTAAATGGCATAATTTAAAGTGTTTTGTGTTGCATTTTGAGAGATGTGAAAATCCAGATGTGTTACGGATACACACATGCGTGGGCTGACTGGAAAGATACACATCTGGGTGGAGGGGAATAATATTTAGAGTTGGCTAAATTCCAAAAAGTGTTATTTTTCTGCCTGATCTCAAACATCATATTTTATTCTAGTCAATTTTTTTTTACAGTTTTTTATGACTCATCAGCTCAATCATGTTTATGGCTGTGAAGAGAGACTTGAGGGATCATTATCCTGATGTGCTGTACAGAGAGTCAGAGCAGAAGGGTACTGGATACAAACAGACCCAGAGTCAGATTTAGTAACATGGACAGGGAGATGCACTGGCCTCTTTGCTTCTGAGGATTCCTGGTCACTTAAATGCAGCCGAAAATGCAACATACTGTAGACCTCCATCCAGTCCTGTTGCTAGGGGCTCTGTATAGTTTGAAATGTTTCAGTACTCTCCGGTTGATACCTGAGTTTCATTACTGGTACCAAAACAATACTTTTTTCGACACCTTACTTTAAGAAATATAACATTTAATTTGACAAAATAAACCAAACTGGGCTGAACTCAATTGATTACTTTTTCAATTCAGTGATTAAATGTCTATAAAATGTCAGAAAAAGAGAGAAAAATTACCATCACAAGTTCCCAAAGCTCGGGATGACAACAGTCCAAAACCCCCAAATAATAAAAATGTAATATTATGGTAAATTTTCCCATTTGACAAGCTGGGACCAGTGCATTTTAGGCATTTTTGCGTGAGAAATTAAGAATTAATCATTAAAATTGTTGTTTTTCTGCGATCTGCTTATCAACTTATTGGCCAATCTGAGTTCTAAAACCAAAGTTCTCAAATGTATAAAGTATAAACGCAAGCTGCCGTACAAGAATGTTGCCTAAATCAAAAACTGAAAAGTCTAAGACTGGCAAAATGATTTTGATTTCAAAAAAGGAGCTGTCTCCTCAAAGGATGAGTAAACAAGATCACAAGAACCAGCCAGTAGAACCGCAACGATTCTTTTCATTACCGATAAATGTGTTGATTCTTTTCATGATTGATTGATTCATTGTTTGCTTTATAAGATGTCTGAAAAAGTGAAAAGGCCCAATGTGACATCCTCAAATCACTTGTTTTGTTTATCAACAGTGTAAAACCCAGATATATTCAGTTTACTGTCACAGGAGATAAAGAAAAGCACAAAGTCCCCACAGTCGAGGAGCTGGATCCACTTTGGCATTTTTGCTTGAAAAACGACTTAATTTAATTAATTGATAATCAAAATAATTGTACATTAACATTTTGTTAATCAACTAATTGTTTCTGCATAGATGCCAGCGTTCAGTTTTTGACACTTTTTGATATTCAGTGCTGCAGACACATTTAAATTGGTACCACGGTTCGACACCGAGCCCTACCCATCAGAGCAACTGGATGTACCTTCTCAGCTGGAGTTTTAGGCCAGAAAGGTCCTGGGTGTTTTCCTCCTCATGTGAGGGTTTTTTATGTTTTATTTTTTTAGTGCTTTAAAGGTCTCTCAAATATCACATATCAAGACTTTGCATCACAGTTGACCTTCTATTGCTCCCGCCTCGGTCTCTATTGTAATGCTGTGCCTTTTTAAAATGTATTATACATAATTTTTCATTAGAAAGTAGTACAGTCGAATGGTTCTCTTTATGCGATATGTATTAAAGTGGCAACACCAACACCAGCAGCTTCGGCTGAACTCATCAGCATCCGTCAGTATGATTGGCTCATTTCCAAACCCCATCATGTGTGAAGGTTGAGGCCATGAGGTCAGGTCTGTGTTCTTTCGAGTGATCAAAATTACCAACCAGGGCACTTTCTCTTCTGTTTTTTTCTCTTTTTCCCGGGACTTTTGTTTTCTTTCTCCACTGACATGAAAGGCAACGATTTCCTACATTAGCCAACTTCTTTGTCTCTTTGTTGGCTGAGGAGACAACGGTGCAGTGTTCTTGAATGCACAAGTAGTCTCTCTCCCCTATCCTCCTTTCTCACATTCCCCTCCTCTTCCTCACCTCTCCACCCACTCTCTCACCCCCCTCACCCCACCCCCCCTTGTGTCTCACCTGTACTCCCCACACTTCACACCGTCTCTCTCATCTCCTCTCCCTTATTTTGTCTCTCTTCCTCTTTTCTTCCCCTTTATCTCGCTATCTCCCTCACCTCGTGCCCCTTTCTCTCTCACCTTTCTCTCCTTCACTGGTTTGCAGACAGCTGAGAGACTGAGCACAAAAGCATCCTATTCATCACCCCACACTGCACCCTCCATAACCCCAACAGGCTATTCCCCCTGACACAGTGCAAAGGCACACGCACACACACACACACACACACAAATTCGCTTGGTTCAACATTGAAGTATTGGCACACGCACATGCACTCGACAAACAAGTAAACAATCTGCTGCCAGAGAACAGTGTGTGGATTTGCAATTAATTTTAATCCTGTGGCTTTGTACCATACAGAAATTTTTTTTACTACATGAAGACAAACTAAATGCTCACAAGAGCCAAAAGCGAGCGTCTCTGCACAGAGAAACCCATAAAATCTGGCAGTGTCTAAGAAACAGCAGTAATGATATTGCCATCACCCATGCAGTGCTTTCTTTCTCCCTCTCAGTGAAAAACGGCTGATGCTATCATGCTATCAGTGGGATGGACTCCTCGCGACGAGCTGAATAACATGACCTTTGAGTAATTTGTGTGTCAGTCTCAGTCCAGGTACATGTTTCCGAGGTTAAGGATCGCGTGGTAAATAGAAAAGGTCAGCTGTTGAATACCNCCCCCCCCACACACACACACACACACACACACACACGTCTGTCGAACCTTTCTTCAAGCCTTAACAAAAATGGTCAATTTAAGTTTGCTGCAGGTGAATCTGTCTGCCATTCAGCCTCTCCATTCACAAACATGTTTTGACACTTCAAAGGAACTATAGATCAGATGTTGGCCCAGAGGCCGATATGTAATATTTTAAGAGAACGCAGAGCACTTCACACATAAGACTTCACACTTAGATAGGTTCTTGTTAAAAGTATATTTCCCACCACAGTAACACCGCAGTTTTATCACCGAAACAAATAGTACCTGCAGTAGTAAGAATAGGAGCAGAGGATTATGGTTTTACTTCATTCCAGATGTGAAAGGGGTCACATATAGTGAGAATCATTACCCAACTCTTGCAAGTCTTTTAGCTTGTTTTGTTTTTTTACGGCCTGTAACTTTTTTGGTTCACTCTTACCGCTCTCATAGTGTCATTTTCAGACACGACAGGCAGCTGTTTTTCCTGCCCAGCATCAAACAGCAGACAGACACAGTTAGCATTTAGCTGGTGATGAAAGTGGAAGATTTAGCAGCTAAAGGCCCAGATATTTCCTTCATGGAGTTAGTGGAGACCAAAACAGAGGTAAAAGGAGAGTGAATATTGAATTTACATTCATCCGGTGGACTCCAAATGAATGCTAATGTTGCTAATATGGCAAACATGTTAGCATACCGTTGCCTTTTTACACATCCAGCAGATACGGAGCACTGTTAGCATTCTTTTCGAGTCATATTTCTGTCCACCTAGCACATGTAAGTCCAATATTCGCTCGCCTTTTAAATCCGTCTCCACTAACTCATCAGTGAAAAACTTGGCTCACTATGTTCACCATCTTATTGCTAACTGTGTTTGTCTGCTCTTTGGTGCTGAACAGGTAGTGTACAGTAGGTTTTTAGAGCGTTTTTACAGAGAACAGCTACCTGCTGAAACAGCAAATTAGCTGAAAGATGCTATTAAGCTCTGTAGAGCTCAGGGCAACTGCAGAGTGGGGTGATCTCAGTGGGAACGTGACAACATGTGACCCCTTTCACATTACACAGTCATTTGATCAGTTGTTATTATAATTATTGGTTATAGGCGCTTTAAATATTTTCCAAGGCTAGACCACCTTACCATGTACTCTCCCAGATTCTGTTTTGGTGCCCAATAGTAGACCAAATCCCCAAATTCCCCTTCCAGCTCATTGTTGATATTTTGAAACATGACTGTGAGCTGTTTTGTTTTTTTCAAAACATCAACAGTGAGCTGGAATAAAAGTTTGAGATTCAGAGGTGCTGTTGGGCATTAAAATCAGGGAGTGTACCTTCATTGCCTGATCTCCTTTAAATCTAAGCCCAAATAAAAAAATGTTAAAATATAACTTATCTTAAAAATATGCATATAATATATATAGTAAACTGCTAATGTAATTCATAATCGTAAGAATAAAATTGAAAGGGACAGTGTTGTACTCTACTGTCATCTAAGTGCAGTTATGAGAGCGCCTTGGTCAAACCAGAAAATGTCAAAGTGGAAAACGCATTAAAAATGCATTACGTCTGGTCCAGAATGAGGAGGAGTGAAAATACAATCAGCCACAAGTATGGACGTAAACAAATAATCAGTAAACCAATAATCGGAGCTGCAGACTGAGAGTTTAAGTTATTCATCATCCAAACGCAAGGATATCATTTGCAAAAAGATGGGTTACTCTCCTGTTTATAGACTTACAAGTGATTTGGGGTTTTTAAATTACTTTTTTACGAGTGAACCATTTCACAATCTTCTGTATGCATATAGTTTGTTTCGGGGGCAAATAACCCTCTGTAATTTAAGGACTGAAAAAACAAGTGACAACTACTGTAGCTCAGTACTTATTGGATTCTTACCACCTTTAGTCTTGTAGGAAGGTTTGAGTGAAATTGAATGTGTGACAGATGATTCAGCCACTTTTGTTACAGTACAGCAGACAGTAAGAAATACTGGTAATTTGTTGTGACTGTTTGAACACATCACATTACATGGTGTAATACTCCTACCAGCTTTACTGGCTCTGTGGTTAGACACTATTTCATGCATCTTCCCAACCTTGCTCTATTGGGGAAGAAATAAAGTATGTAAATACTACACTCAACAACAAAAAAACAACAATTCCATTTAGAGCTGAAATGATTAGTCGATTTTGAATTATTTTGAGAATCGATCAATCGTTTCAGTGTTTCATTTTTAGAAAACATGCCAAACATTATCTGCTTCAAGCTTCTCAAATGTGAGGATTTGCTGTTTTTCCTCTGTATTGGATTCCATCTGTTTACAAACATTTCATCCATAGAAAGAGAAAAATGAGACCTCTGGTACCTTTGAGTCTGATGTTAAGCTTGCAGTTTCTAGTGGGCACCGATAAAGACATTAATGGTGCAAATAAAGCATTTTCTAGCCATTAAATAGGAGGACAAAATCAAGCGTTATCACTCTTAAAGTACTTTTCTGGACCCAGTGGCTCTCTCCTAACACAGTTATTAACTGTTTTATCCCTCTTTTGTCTCACTTAGCTGTTTTGGACCTACAAGTGGGTATTTGCGTTCAGTGACCAGTAGCTTTTACGTGGACAGCCTGTATTGTTATGGTGTGTGGGTATGTTCCCCCTTGCATCCACCAAAGCAGAGGCAAAGAATCAGAGAACAATGTGTCTATTGTCCAAGATGGCACAGCCATTTAAGATAGGATCTTGCCACTTCCATGCACTCACTATTAACAATGACAGGCCGTCCAAAATGGTGGATGTCAGGAGATTTTTCACCCCAGGAACTGTACTTGTCAGTGGAGCGTAGAAAAGACACAGACAGCTATGTTAGAATTGTAGCAATTGAGACTTCCAAACAACATGGATAAATGTGACTGGGGTTGTGTTAAGAAATCAGAGTATATCAATAAGCAAATCATTAGATTCTTACATCCAGTGGCAACAATTAGCCATGTTCTCCACTCCATCTTTCTGATTGCCAAATAGAAATTGAAACTGTATCAGATAGAGGATTTTTAATATGCCTAGTTTTGTTTATGATTTTATTTATGCCTTGTGGGTGCATGTAGCCTACTTTCAGCTCTTTTTGTGATAGATGTTTTTGGACTCGCTGTATTAATCCACAGACATGGGACAGGGGACAGGGCTATACATTGTGTGGTCATTTCCTTTTGGTTTTCATCAGCTTCCTCCATCAGACAAAGACCTGAAGACAAATTACCAGCTCTTATTGGCCCTGATGAATTGCATCTCTCTCTCTCTCTCTCTCTCTCTCGCTCTCTCTCTCTCTCTCTCTCTCTCTCTCTCTCTCTCTCTCTCTCTCTCTCTCTCAGGATATGGGAACAACAGCCCAACAGTCGTTATTCATGGTGAGAAATGTGCCTCTATTATATAGTCGCTTTCATAAATAAATCTCTGCCCGGACTCCACTTGAACATTTCACATCATTGATTCCCGTTGTTCCTAATTATCAAAAAAGCTTTTTGTCGTGAACAGGGACAAGTGTTGTTATTAGTAGTTAGTAATGTCTAAAACCCAACTGATTAAGTAATGCACCATAAAAAGGCTGGTGGTTAATAAAGCCCCATTGTATCAACAGTCTATTTTGTTGCCCTCACTCAGTGTCATGCTCTTAAGATGTCAGACAGGACTCTACTTTAAATCCCAGCCGCTGTTTCCTCTTCCTCTTCCCTCTCTTCTGTCTTGCTTCTGTCTCTCCGCCTGAAATCCGTCCACAAACACATGTTACACCAAGCTGGCACTGTCCATAACAGCTTTGTGTTCCCAATGTTTTCTGATGAGCTGCTTTGTAAAGTGCAAAGTTCTCTAATCCTATTGGGGGAGAAGTCACAGCTCAGTAGAAGAGGACTCTTCATGGCTATTTAATCTTTCCAATCCCTGCAGACCCTGCACCCTGACAACAGACTAGACACTGATTCAACACCATAACCAATCACATTTTAATTTTTCTTAAATTTGTCTGTCTTTCAGTCATTCTATTTTGTATATTTAGTGTAGAGAACATAACAGAACATATTATTCAAAGTAGCTATATCAATATTTTTACAATAATAATGAATCACATGACAATTTGTATGTGAAAGGGATCCCTCATAGCAATGAACCCAGAGAGAACAGACTCTATAGTTCCTCTCACCTCTATGGCGCTTTATAGCGAGTCTCAGCTCATTGCAGCCAGAAACTTTATTGTTTAGGTTCAGTCTCACTGCTCTCATCATTTTTAGGCCACAGAAAGAAGCTGATTTCAGCGAAAAAATTCAAAAACCGGACTGTACGCTACCTGCCCAGCACTAAACAACACACAAAGTTAGCAGCTACCTGTTGTACATAGTGGAGCATTAAACAGCTAAAAAGCCGGATATTTGCTCCAAGAGTAGGTGAAGACCAAAAACACTACGCAATCACTGTCACTGTTGTCACAAAGTTGGTTAGCCCAGGATATGTCTCTCAGTAGTGTTTTACAAAAGACTCTTTTGTGCTTTTTTCGAGTTTTTGTTGTTGATGTTTTCAATAAAGTTAGTGAAATGAATTATATTTCGAGGTCAATGCTCTGTCTTGTGGCTGAACAAAACTACTACAGTATTCTAATAATGTTCACTCACAGTTGAATTAATTCCCTTAATAATGTTAGCGGTGTGATTTTGAAAGGTGAATGTATTTTGCTCCATATTCAAGTCCATCTGATCCACATATTTCACCTCCCACACAGGGCTCAGGCTTTACAGTTCTCTGTGGTACTGTATTGCTACATTGTGCAGATACACTGGAGACTCACCTATAAAACACCAGGCCTAGAGGAATCTATCATAGCTCCATTAACACTTCTGCTTCATCCTCCTCTTCTTGCCTTCCTCCCCTCATTAATCAGCAGACCGGCCCTTGAGGCTCTACTCTGCAGCTAAGCTCACTTTCAGTTTGTGTGTCTCTGTGTGTGTGTGCGTGTGTGGGCATTGTGTTTATGTGTATTTGCATGTGTGTACAGGCATGGGTGTTTGCATGCGTCTGTGTGTGTGCAGATATGTGAAAATGTCCAGTCTCCAGAGCGATTTTCTTACTGTATGAAGGAGAGAGAAAAAACTAAGTTCCCTCAAATGTTGTTATCAGTATGGTCTTAGATAAAAGTCAGTCATCCTTCTCAAACTGTTTCCACATTCAATGGCGTCACTATGTGATCCAGAGAAATTGTATCAAATGAGGTCTTCTGACATGAGTTGTCATACCTGACAGTAAGATTTGTAAGTACTGTTTCAAAAGGGGACCGGATGAAGTTATTCTTAAAAAAAAAAAGAAAAAAGGTCCCACCTACCTTTTCTACTTGAATCACGATCTATAATGAGTTCTTCTCCTGCTGTTACCTTTCATCAGCCTGCTTGCCAAGCACATTCAGTACAGTGTGCAGCCAAAGATAGCCTCAGCTGTGCGTCTATGTGTGTTAAGGGGCTTGTCTTAGTGTTTTTAATTTACTCAATGCGGTACATAAGTAAACATTATTATGGTCTTGCTAAAAAAATAATAAAATATTACACCTGATCTACTTTAAATGCAAGCAAATACCCTTGTTGAATAATGTAAATTTGCCCAAGCTGTCGAATAAACAAGGCTTTTTCTAATCTGCCACTAATTGTTAGGCCCAGTATTATTAATGTGCTGTTAAAAAAAACCTTGACCTTGAGTCTACCCCCGTCCCCCGTCCCCTGTCCCCCGTCCCCCGTCCCCTGTCTGCGTAGGAGCTCTGTTTGTTTGTGTTTGTCTGGAGATGAGTTTGTACACTCCACTCTCCTTCCCTCCCTCTTTCTTTCTCAGGGGAGTTCTTTTAATAGTAAGGAGGTGACAGTTTACCTCTCACTGAGCACTGGGGTGACAGTTTGGTACCTGCCCAGCTCGGCATGAAACGCCACAGCTGACTCGCTTACACTGCATGCAAAGCTGCCTGCTTTTTAAATTCGCACTCTATTCTAATGAGCCAAAGTGACCTCAAGTGTAGGCCAAGGCAATCTGATCCCCTTTCTATGAAACAGCTTTTAATATTTCCCCAAGAATTATTGTTCAGGGAATGAATTTTGGATGAGGTCTGCCAAGGGAAATGGAGCACACAATAGTAGCCTTGGCAGTGGCACTTTGAGCGGATCATTTAAAGGTCATAATGGAGAAAATAATAGCTCTTAAGAGTCATAAAACAATTGAAAAACATGAGGTTACTGCACAAAGTTTTGGAGTGAAATATATAATAGAAGAAAGAGGAGTTAATGAAAAAAAAAACGTTTGACCCATCATGAATTGTAAGTATCCCAGCAGATTAGGATTTAGTCAATTTAACTAAAGGGAGTTTGAAGTTGAGCGCACACATTGGGGTCAACGTTAACTGGTGTTACTCCACTCACTCACACACACGCCTCCCTCCCTCTCACCCCTGTCTTATGTTCCCAGTTGTTCGCTCACATTTCAGAGAAATGTCTGCTGGGCAAAGTGATAATTGCATTCCTCAATGATTACATGCTGAGACACAGTGACACCGAATCACAGCCCACTTATTCCGAGGGAGTGTGTTCTTTGGGAGGAAATGAGACAAAAACAATATGACCAACTCCACCGGACCCCATTCTCTAACATTGAAGTGCACTTCCACATTTCCACTCCTTTGCACACACGCACGCACACACACACACACACACACACACACACACACACACGTGTTTATTCCCCATCGTCCTCTTTGATTTGCAGACCAAATGTGCCTGAGTCAAGTTAGTTCCAGCAAGCACAAATCTCTACTTTCTGGTTGTGAGGAAATAGTTGTTGCAGACACAGAGCCCACTGCTTTTCCAGCTAACCGTATCAGAGAAGCAGCCTGAACATCAGTGAGCGAGTACCTCTTTAGAATTAATCCTCGGGGGGGATGACTGCACCAATGCATGAGGATTACTGCTTTTAGGGCTTCTGATGAAATTCAAATAACAAACGCTTGCACAAAGTGTCCTGGAAAACACTCCGCGTTTCATAATATCCTGCTAAACATGCAAATATTTGCTGGAGCACCGCACAGTGGTCTGTGCTTCATTCGATTTCACAGTCTTTATTGATATGATAATCAAGTGGTCAGCCAATGATAATTGGTGGAGTTGCATCACTGTTGTGGGCAAGAGCTCCTTTCATCCTCTTACTTTATATTCTCTTCCCACAGAGGCCAGCCAGTCACTTCTGAGGCACTGTATTTGGTTTCCATGTAACAGGCCCTCACCTGTTGGCCTAGATTCAAATTTTTCCGGAAGCAGTCGGCGATGTGAGCACCAACATGCTAAAGTGATAAAGTAAGGGTTTGCCTACATTACAGCTAGACCTAAATGAAGTTTTTCCTGCCCTTCCTCTTCATTTATGGATTTAGTTCAGTTTAACATTCAGCCTGGCTAGAGGATACACAGTGGCGGACAACTCATTCCAGTCTTATAAAGAAAATAACACTGCTCTGTATTGTTGCTCTCTGTCTGTGGTGGTCTATGCTTGTCGGCGAGGGTTTTCTGCCATAGTCAAATCCTTCTTTGTCTGCGTGTTATTGTCTGTGAACGCTTCAGCCTTGTACATGGATTAAATGGAAATTGCTCTGTATGTGTGTGTGTGTGTGCAGAGGATTGCTGACTAAAGCTGTAATACATAAAGAGGTCTGGATGAGGGATGGTTTAAAGAGCAGGCAATTGTCATAATGATGACTTAAAGCAAAACTGCCCTGCTGTAAAAATGTTTTACACATGCGTGCGAGTCCACCGCTGCCTTGCATACTGAAGCCAACAGTGCTTGGCAACCTCAGTGTCACTAGAATCAATAGTGGCCAAAATATACAATGGAATAACTTTGCCTCACTGAAGTAAGCAACATTATAAAACTGTATTGGTAGATGATGGGATTATGAGTGCGGTGTAATCCTTTGTCCTCTCAGTGTTTTCTCTGCCATCCTTTGTCAGTTTGACTCTGTCCATGCCCTACATCCCAGGGTGGATGCTGGTACTGGTGAAGCCATAGTCCAAGCTGACATGAGCAATATACCGCCCTGTTTACGCTGTTAAAAAATCCCCCCCGCTTACTCCTCTTCGCTCCCTCCCACCTGAGAGCGAAACTTCAATATTGACCTACATCTCCTTCAGAATAATTTGGCTGCTATTTTTGTGCTGTGCTTAAAAAGGTGCTCTGCTACAGTAGCCGTGATGGCTGGATCCGCGCGGTGCATGACATTTTAACTAATGTTTTCCTGCTCAAGGCTGCGTTGCCCAGCATGGGTCAAACATCTCCCTTGTCTCCCTCACAGTAGTATTGGAAACAACAGTGGAAATACTATCCCTGCACTCAGCTGCGTTGTTTTGCATGAGAATTGGAAGCAGGGTGTGGCACAAAAAGACTCTGTAGCCTGTAGCTTTCCAAGGCTTGAAAAACAGTGTATTTGTTGTTATGCCTGACACCTGGGTTAAGGGGAAAAGGGATTTCTATGAACGATATAGCAAAAAGTAGTCATCATGATCTATTCTCAATGCTGTGACCACAAGTCCTATTTAAAAGCATAATTTATCATGAATCCGAATGGAGGGCTGCAGCCAGTTGCCTCTATGGCTCTGGCCTATTCCGATACTCTATTTTTTCAACAGCTGCTCCAGCTGCTCTCACCACCTCATAATCAGTTTCACTTCTCCAACCTTTCTCTTAAGCAAACTTTGTTTCTTATTTCTGTTTCTTTCTTTCATGCTCTCTTTTATTTTTCCATTCTTCCTGGCTGTCTCTCAATCTCTCGATGGCCCTCTTTTATTTCTGTCCGTTACATGGTCATTTTCATACCATCCTGCCCTTGCAGTCTCTGTCATATTGGGTAGACGGACCTTTTGCTTTTGGGCGAGGAATCAGCTGGAACCTGTTGTCCTTCATATTTCATGCCATATTGTGACCGGGATCCAGTTTTCGGCTAGGAATACTCTGTGGGTAATGCCACCCAGTCACAGCCGAGGCCTTAACAAGTGAAAATAAGGGTTACTAATACTATGATATTACATTTCGAGACCAGTTTGGCTCATGAATGTTTGATAAGAATGTCCAATCATGCATAGACACAAGAAAGAGATGAGGAATGAGAGGGGAGAAATTTAGAAGAGAGAGGGCGATGACAGAAGGGCAGGAGGAGAGACAGAGACGAATCACGCTTGGAGAGAAAGTGAGGAGGGGGAGTGTGTGTGTGTGTGTGTGTTTGGGATGGAGTGGGGGGCAGTGATTACTTGCTGCTGAGGTAGCACTGCATTACACATGAGGATTTGGAATGGCCCAGATAAAGTAATCTATGATTAACTGGGGCGCGGCTGGCTTGCCACCCTGCCAACAGCTGTAGTCAGGGGCGAATTATAAAATTATGAGATGTCCAAACATTTTAGATGCGGTGGGAAATATATCTCGGTACGGGGGGGGAGACATTTGGGTGGGATGAGAGTTATGTATCAAGTCAAAGGTGACAGCTGGCGGCTAGGGAAGAGAGTGACAGAGGGAGCAATGGTGCAATTAAGACAAACTTTTGTAGTTGTCGCATTTGGCAGAGAATTGTTGAAATGGTGGAACAATCCTGGGAGGGTTTGGGGAGGGGGGAGCTGGGGTCGTGGCTTGCGGAGTGATCGCTGCAATGATTGCTGTAACAACTGTCCGACCTGATAACAAATCAAATTATAAAGATGGACACCGTGGCACAGACCCCGCTGCCGTCTGAAATTGATTGCCAGCACCAGGAGGTGATATTGCTGGGCTTGGTCTGTCATAGTCCATCAGGCGTCATTATCACCAGGGGAACACTAAACCTTATGCAGAGCTGAATGAGGAGGAAGACTTCATCCACACTACTGCTAGGAGTTTGACAGAAAAAAAACAAACACAGATAGAAACCATGCTGTATCAGATGGTTGGTTTTGGTTAATGTTTTCTGTGTGGTCACAAGGTTAAAAATTAATTTACTTTGTCCCGAATCCTGTTAGAAAATAGCTTGGTATTCCACATGCCAAGTAGTAGCTAAATCCGGTCTGTTATCGTCATGTCTGAGTGTTGCAGGACTACCTTGATTGAAGCGCTCTCATGTCTTGTATTGCCAGTAAGTGCAGCAGTAATCATCTTTAAAACATAGTTTTTAGGACACATGAATCATCGAGAGGGTACAAACCCTTCCCACATTTCTCACTTTTTTTTAAATCAAATATATGAGGAATAATAAATGCATTTACACCTCTGAGGTATTACGATTGTGTTTCAATATTCACTAGTGCTCCAGAGAATATAACAGGCGGCTATTTTTATTCTGCTATGTGATTAGTCATTTACCTGAAGCGGGCTGTCATTGGAAATCATTTTCACGTCTTTAGACAGTTCCTCGGTTCATCCAAATGACAAGTGATTTTGCCTGTGGGGGAAATAGGGCCCATATTTTATTGAGAGGCGAGACAGTTCTTTAATAATGCCTGAAGTTTGATAATGCTCTATGAAGTGAATGGACTTGGTGTTTGAGGCCACTTACAGAAAATGACTAAGGCTTGAAAGATGGCTCATTACTGAGGTACATGAGGTGTCTGACTTCCTAAATTCTCTAGCAGACCTCTCAGTCATGGTTTTACACACTCTTTCGTCTGACAATACTACCTGCCAGGAACCCAGTTTTAACTTTAAGGCATTTATTGTTACATTAAATGTCACTGCACCATATAGCAAGGCTATTTTAACGTAGATAAATGTGTTCTCAGTTTCCTTTAGAGCCTTTTATAAGAGCACATCAAACAGTCTGCTTCCATCTGTCTGTGATCATACTTTGGCTCTAATCCTTCTTCCGGTCCCCCCGAACAACAGTCTCAGTGTGGTTGTCGTAGTAGAGCTGGTGCTGATGAACTTGCTGCACCTTGCCAAGTGCCTCCTGAAGTGTTTTCCTTGCCACAGACAGACCTCCCTAAAAGTGAAGGGATTGCCCTTGAAATGTTCTCTCCAGCTCGTTGCCTTTGCTGCTGCTTTTACACACTGCCTTGTTATGTGTTACAATGTACTCATCATTTTTGATGTGTAGAATCATATGGAGATGCTTTTCAGAGCTGAAGAAAGAGTGTCTTATTGATATCTAGAACAATGTATTCACAATGTATTCAACCCTGTTGACTTTTCTCATTTTTTTTGTGTTGTAGAAGGTTGAATACAACATGGATTTCTTACATTTGTAGTAACAGTCTACACAAAATACATAATGATGACAAAATAAAAGCATGCTCTTGGAAGTTTTGGTATTTTTCCCATTCAAATTTACACATTTGCTCAAGGTCAGTAAAATTGAATGGGTAGTGCTGGCAAAAACAAAAGCAAAGCAATTCCATTATACATATTTTCAGCAGAATTCAAATTCTGCCTTTGTCTGGGCCACTCCACAGCCGTTTCAGTGTTGATTTCACTTGATGCTGGGAGTCATCGTAATCAAAGATCTTGAGCACTTTGAAGGAGGTTCTCATCAACAATTTGCATCCATTCATTCTTTCCTGTGTCCTCCAGTTTCTACAACTGATGTCACCACCAGTGTTCTTACATGGATTATGAGCTTAGTGTCGCTTTTTCTAGATACTGAGTTTTGCATGAGAACTAAAGAATTCGGCCTTTGTTTTATCTGACCTGCTTTAGAAATCCTTCACATGCCACATGCAAATTCTTGGCATGTTATCATGTGCCTTTTTTCAGAAGCGGCTTCCTTCTGGCCACTCACACATACCAGCTTGGATTTGACTAGTGCTTTACTGATTGTTGTCCTACTACCAACTCCTGCAGAAAAAAGATTAAAAAGATTAAATTAATAAATACAAATAAAAAGTCAAGGTCATAAATGCCTGGTTGCTCAGTTTGGGACAATTGTTCTAGGATAATTTACTTAATTCAGGGTTTTTTTTCCCCCTTTATTAGACAAGAGGACGGTACACAAGGACCCAGACTCACACAGGAACTTTGCGATTACATGGTCAGCATCTTAAACCCTTAGGCCACCTGGATGCTATTTGTTTTATGTTTTTTAAGGTATTGTGCGGTTATGAACTTTCAACAGTATATAAATTATTTTATACCCTTCTAGGGGACAGCCAGAGTCCTATTTTTAAACTAATATTTATATACATTTGGGATAGGGACACACACTGTACAGTCTATTGTGGCTGGAGATGCTCTCCATAATCTGCTATTGAAAAATGATAACAGGTGAAAACACCTGTCCTGGTTGACAATGCCAACATAATTTGCTGGCACACTTTCCAAAATTGCAGTGGTTAAACAAAACATCACATATGTGATGTGCAACATGCATTTGACCTGTACTGTCATGATTCATAGAAAAATATGTTTTCTTCTGAATTATGTTAAACCCAAATCATAGAGGCAGCACAAAGACATTTGGAAGGTTCATATTGTATTGTTGCATTAATTCACATACAAAATGTATATACGCATAGGCCATTTTAAAACATAGAGAGAAGGCAAATGTTTTTTATTTGTTTTCCTCACATTCTGTTCTGTTTTTTGGTCTGTTTACTTATTAATGAAGAGGACAGAAACACACATGCATAGACACACCACACACAATCGTGGGCAACTTGTGTTGAAAAAATCATTTTCTTTAATAAATCATTCTAAGATTGCGTTAATGAAGTGTTAAATTTTAATGACCCAATCTCGTTTGGATTCCAGTGGCCCTGTGGGTTCATCCCACCTCCCAGAATTTAAATGAATACACCATAAAATGACTTCTTCAAATCTTGATGTAAGTCTTCTCATTTGTTGTGGTCCTCGTGACCTGCTGAATTTGGCTTTTCATTGAGAGTACAATTTCGACCACTGGATCAAATGAATAATTCTGTCTTCAAGAGACTTGCGTATCGAGGCTATATTTGACCCATCATTGTGGAGAAGTGCCGAGATGGTGGTAATTATGTGTGTGTGTGTGTGTGTGTGTGTGTGTGTGTGTGTGTGTGTGTGTGTGTGTGTGCAGATGAGACAGCCTTCTCTGACTAACTTTTAATGACAGGCCTTTCATTCATTAATCAGACTCTGGGACTGAGATCTGCCTATCAGGCCTATGGGAAGGACACAGACTTCAGAGTTCATATTTAGTCTTTAACAGGACCCCTGCTGAGAAGCTGCTTAATTCAGGTAGAAAAGACACATGGTGATTGGATCTGTTGCTCACTCTAATCTGCAGAGTTAAATGGATTCATTCAGAATTTGGTGTATTCTCGGATTATTTCTCGTACCCCCAGTTGGAGTCAAGACTCAGACATGGCATCTCTTCCAATACGCTGACGACACACTGCTTTATATGGCTGTGTCTCCTGATGACACAGGACCAATTAATGCTCTCTTTAAATGTATGTTAGTGCCTGGATGTCACAAAACCTTTACAGTTCGACCAGATTTACAGAACAAAACTGAACTATTAGTTATACACGCCGAGATTTAGACAGAAGAACTGTACCATGAAATTTAATTCACTCAGACTCACCCCTAGCCAATAGACAAGAGACCTTGGTACTATCTTTGACTAGGAACTAAACCTCAAGACTCATGTGCTGAATGTCACTTAATCAGCTTTTTTAGAATCTAAACAGCCAAAGTGTGACAATTTCTCTTCCTGGGTGACACAAAGAGACAAATTCATGCTTTTATTTCTAGCAGACTTGGACCATCTGGTCTACCCCTCAAAATAAATAAATTAAGCCATTATTGCTTAGTAGTTGAAGCAGGAAGTCATATCAAGGAGGTCAAGTCTAATTTTGTCATCGGTCTACACTTCTCAGTTGTCATGCAATCATTTTATTGAGACCAACGAGCATCTTAGCTGAAGAATATTTAAACGACTGTACCCATTCTGTTTCTCTGCTATCATTGCAGTGTTTTTGTTTTGTTGCTTTGCCGCTTCGTCCTTTTACCACCCGACCACCACCGCTGTCAATGCCCAGTCTATAGTTCCCCAGGGGATTCCAATTGAATACTACTTGCTGAGTTCCACCGCTAAAAGTCAATGTACTGACGGGGTCAACGTCAAAACAAAGTTGGATTCATTGATTGTGAGTAATGGTTAGAGTAGACATGACTTCTGAAAATAAAAACCAAACAAACAAGAATGTAAATCAAAGATTCAAGGCTCAAAGGGCCTAACATAAAACATGCAACCAATGACATGACAGAATCACAGAGGCTGTGGAAATAAGGTCGACTGGCCAGCCTCTCCACACTACAGCAATCAAAGCCAAAGGCAGCGCTGCTTTTTTGACATTTGTAAAAACATTTTGTTTGTAGTTTACTTCATGTGCAGGATATGTGGGGTTATTTCCAAACTCTGTGTAGTAAAAGCTTTAACATGCCTTTTGTAATTGACCAAAGGTATACCACAGGGTGGGTGGAGGTAGAACTGCTTTGACACAATAATAATCAGAGGACAACTCAAAGCAAAAACTGGGGTGATTTTATTTTCACCACAACAGCCCTCTTCATCAATACTTGATTTTTTCTGGAACTGGCGAGGTGGTTTTCAGTGCCAAGCACTGTATTTTACACTGTTCTGGCATTAAATGTGTTCCACCAAACCAGCAGAGAGTCTCATTCACGTCTGTGTAATTACAATCAGTGTAAGAGTGTCTCTGAATAAGACCCACCAGCAGCCCGAGAATAGGACTGCCTTGACAAAGCATTGACAACTATGGAACAGGCAAAATTAAGCCCTCTCCATTCATCCCCCCTAGTTCTTATTATGCACAAGCTATCTCACTGAGCTTGCTTTTGTGCTGGTATAATTACTTAATCTGAGCACTCCAAGGGTGAATTACTTTGTGTGCGGCAAGCAGACAGCATTGCTTTGACTCAGGCTCCCAAAGGGGAATAGAGGCTAGCTTTAATTTTACTGTTTAAAAGTCACAAATGTGATAATGGCCATTGTCAAAAGGCATTCACATGTATGTGTGTGTTTCTGACAGGGCTGCAGTTTTGTTTTATTTTTATAGGCGTTATTATGGAAATAAATACAGAATGTTCAATTTTGAGTACGATTTTATCACCCCTTTGTTTGCTTCCTTCTTTAAAGCATTTTATGGACGGTGTAGAGAATGATCCACAGTGCATTAGAGAGTGTGTAGTGCACTATTTTGTGTTGTTTGCTGTTTATAATGGGCCTGGGCAACACTTAACTAGAATGCAGGCCCATCAAGGCAGACCGATAAGGACCTAGGGATCCACTCTAGTCAATTACTGCAAAGTGCCAAGTTCAACTCAGTGGGCCTTTTATGAAGTACACCAGCTGAGTAAACAAATTAATCGTACATCCATGGTTCCCCAACACAACCATGTGGCCCAGGGCAATAATACATCAGGCAGAGTGATAGCGGCTGTCTCCACCAGGAAATAGAAGGGTCCCACTATTAAAGATAGGCAACCACATAGGACTCATAAGCTATTGGCCGTCACACTCATTCTGCCTCTCAAATGCACTGTTCTGTCTGTATTGGCTTTTTACACCTTGACACTGGCTGTGTAAAGAGAGAGGTTATGTTTTGGAATTTTTCAAATGCTTTACAAGTATTGTTGTGGGGTGATACAGTGGATCAGATAGAATAATATTAACAGCTTTTTTTTACTGATCTTCAGAGATGTTGCTGTCCAAAGAAAGCCATGTATAAACCATTTAAAACCCCACTGGACTAGTGGAAACATTTATTGTCTCACAGCAGAAAACAGCAGTTCTTCTTAGCTCATGATGGTTACATGGTTTGCACAGGACCGTCAAGATATAAGAGGTTAAAGGTGTGTATTTGTATGTGTTCATTTGTGTGGCCCTTTTCATGGTTTAACCTTGAACTAGTCCAATATACAACACCATGTATTTGTGTCATCTTCAGATGGTTGATGGGCCAGACTGTGTTCCAGTAATCAATACAATGTACAGTAATCTTCTGCTCCAGAGAGAGTTTGTGTGTGTCTGTGTGAGTGTGCGTTCACATTGTGTGGCAAGAAAGAGAAACAGACTGTGTGCTCCACAGCCTTTCATAAATGGAAGCACATTACTCCGGGTTGAAACTGAGTTATAAAGTTGTTAAGCTCATGCAGCAGAGTGCAGTTTGTTCAAAGCTCTCGGGAACGCAAGTTATTTGGTGAATTTGAACACTTTCTCTAATTTCAATTCTGGAACAATATTAGTTTGTGTATGCATGCACTTTGCAGTTGCAGCCCATATCTGCCCTATCGCTAATAAATAAACAAGTGAATTCACTGAGAAATTGGGAAATAAATTAATCACTGAATGAATAA
Organism: Maccullochella peelii; assembly: GCA_002120245.1. Taxonomy (NCBI): domain Eukaryota; kingdom Metazoa; phylum Chordata; class Actinopteri; order Centrarchiformes; family Percichthyidae; genus Maccullochella; species Maccullochella peelii. The sequence goes on from LKNJ01001989.1 coordinate 162,800, forward strand.
AATCCAGAATTCGGGATATTAATTAATAACTAAAAAAACAGAAAATAAATCAAATTATTTTTTTACTAACCTACATTCCTTCCTAGCAAAATATTTTGACAAATTAAATATCTTATTTCCCTCATGTACATTTCATTTTTTCCTTTAGCATATGCTGTAAGGGAGTTTTGGTGGGCGTGGATTTAAGATTTAAGATTCGGGATGCTGATGAGGATTCTGCCATTGACACTTTTAGGAAATCAAAGCAAATTCTCAGCCAATAACACCTCCATGCAAAAACAAAACAAAACATTAGCTGGTGAGAGACTGCACCTGATGTGTTTGGATTCAGTGTAAGGCATGCTGGCTCTTGCTTTACCTTGCGTGTGAGCTATTCATTTGTCCCTCTGTCAAACATAACAGCTTAAATCTCCTTTAAAGTCCCAGTCCACAGTTACTCTCAGTAATGGCATGAGGACCATTAAGACTAAACCACTAGTTTAGGCAGTGGGGTGCTGTACAATGTTGAACTCAGTACTTGGCTGTGCAGTTGCAGAATATTTAGCATTTTTGGTTATTTCTGATAGCAAGTATGTCAAAGTCAATGTACACAGTGTCTGTGTAAATCCATCATTCATTGCCATACAGCTAGTTAGGTAGACCTGTTAGGCCTTATTTTGCGTTGGTCAATCAAATACATGCAAGTGCCCCCTTAGTGTCTCTCTATGGTATTCTACTTATTTGACTGACAAGTCATTCAAATTACCCTGCACATGCCTTGGAAAATGATTTCTTGAAAAAACTGAGAACTCTTATAACTTCAACGTAAACACACAACGAATTAAGTGTTTTTCCTAATCCTACACCTCATCAAAGTCATCTGTTAGAGGACTGAGAATAAACGATTCTTTAATGTACTGTAGTAGATGCAATGTCTGAATGGCCTGTGAGCGCGTAATATTTCAGCATTTGAGTAATTGGAGTTGACATTGACCAAAATTAAAGCATTCACTCAAGTCCTAAAACTCTGATAATGCACAATCAGCTGTCATAGACAGACCAGTGTAGATAGAGATACATTCTAAATAGAGATACATTCTAAATTTGTTTATTTCAGAGGTGTTTGATTCATGAGGCATAATAGTTTTGTTTCCTTTCTTCTGTTTGGTGCTTTCACTCTCACCTTGACATCAGCTTGCTTAAGTATAAGCAGGGTAAGAATCAGTTTTATGTACTTTATGTCACTGCTTTCCAATGGTAAACCACTTGAATAAAGCCTAAGGCCAATCTATATTTTGATCGATGGAAAAACATTCACAGCTACTTTAAAGTGTTAATTTGCTTTGATGTATGGACGTTTTGCTGAGGTGGATTTTAGTGGTTAATAGTAAGTTTGAATTCTAGGATGGTAGCTTGCATTGATTTCTCTGCTGATCTTGATTTTTCTGTCCTGTTCTCCTGGTCAATTATTTTGTGGTTGCTTTGGGTCGACCTCTCTGGACGGTCAGTTTGTGTTTTGCTGCTATCTCCAGTTATCTTAATGTATTTCTTTGCTCCGGGAGAGTTGTGTTTCACTAACGGGGCTGCCATCGTTCTCTGTTGTCAGATCTTCCGGAGGTGTTGGCTGGTGTTCAAGAAGGCATCCAGTAAAGGACCCCGACGGTTAGAGAAGTACCCAGACGAGAAGGCAGCGTACTTTAGGAGCTTCCACAAGGTAAACACACGACTGAAACACATTATAACTTACATTCTGATCATTTTGTTTATCTGATCATTTTTATTCAATTTGTCTTAATCTGTTGATTTACCTTTTTGAATACTGTACAGCATTAGAGTCACAACAATATTAGAGCCGAAAAGATTTGTCAAGTATTCGAGTAGTCGATAAATCTCCCAATTTCTTTCTCTATTAATCAATTTATCAATATATAAAATGTCAGAAAATAATGAGAAATGCCAATCTCATTCCTAGGAGACATCTTAAAAAAAAGTTTTAAAAATATATTTAGGAAATGAACATTGGCATATTCACCGTTTTCTGACATTTTGGACCAACCATTAATCGATTGGAGAAAGTAGTCAACATGTTAATAGATCTTGAAAATAGTAATTTGTTGCAATCGGAAACAATATATGGAGGATGTAGTGTCTAGAGATTTATGCATCCATCCATTATTTATACCGCTTATCCTCCGCTTATCCACTTTATGCATCTTTATGGATATTTATTTCTGTGTGGTATACAAGCCGTGTTTCACTAAGCAAGGATTTAAATTTACATTTTTGTTGCTAGTGGTGAGGCCTAAGAATATTGATGCCAGTCAGTCCTTTGGCTGATCAAGATAATGTAACATCTAGTGACCAGATTGCCATAAAATTAGGAATCAATATTCATAATCTCCAGAGTATGATTCCTAATGATTTGGTAACACTCTGACTTTTTGTGTAACTCCAGTCTAACTCCACCATGAGTCTCCACCAACACCATCAGTCAACCATTGCAGTTACTAAAGTCTGATAATGTAACTAATATACAACACCACATATGGCACTCAGTCTCCTGTAGATATTCATGGTCCCCAGAGGATCATGAATGTTAAAGTGTGTCTTTGTCTTCTTGAATACCAAAAGTAGATTAAACCTGGTGTGTCACTCCCCAGGGATCAGTCTCTGGCCGAGTCTAAATGCTACTGCAACATCAGCATGCAGAGCACATTCATCAGACAACAGCCAAGGGTTTCATTTTGCAATTTGGCCAACTGGTGGAATTAATTAGCTTTAGCTGATAAAATCTGATGCCAGTGGTTGCCCACCAAAAATGAGGAGCCGGGAATTGTATTCAGGCATGAGATGTATTCTCTGAAATCAACCCGAAATGTTTTTTAAAATGCAGTACTTATTGTGTAGGATTAAATTACTCATACTGGGTGGTTTTTTTGTTTTATATTGTATTAAAAAAAGAATATTAAACCTATGGAATAAATGCTATCACTGAATACTAAGCTTTATTACACACTCCTACCAAGAACCTTGTTTTTCATATAAAAATTTCTGTCCATTGGCTGCAAATGATAGAGTTAAGGATCCATTAAGACATATTTTGTAACTTTATCTTCTCCTCTGGGGCCTTTACCCTCCCTTCTGAAAGTAATAATCCAGTATTAATATATCTCTCCCCACCTCTTAAGCCCTTTGAAATACTCCAATTATGGCTCATTATCATGGTGAGGGGAGATAATGTTAAAGGAGTGGCACCAGGAACAGTGTTTTATAGTAATGAGAGGAGATAACAGCAGATGATAGGGGACTTTGACACCAGGTTTCCTACGTGGCTGCGGTTTGAGAGCTGATTTAATAGTCTGTAACAGGCTGTCTACTACCATGTGATTATCAATTAGATTGGGGATTTTTCAAACATGGTGGAATTTTCGCATTTTTGTAGTTTCCTCATTTCCACAGAATGCATGTGAGCACTCTTTTTGATCCACTTTGTTAGCATCCTTCGCTGCTACAGTATCAGCCATGTATTGTGAATGAAGTGTCTCTCTGCCTACTGCATCATGCTGTCACTCGGGGCGTCCTGTGTGGTGGTAACCCCCCCTCCCAGAGGCATCTCATACACCCAGCGCAGGAGTGAGCGATGAGTGCACACATGCACCAGTGCACCTGGTAATGCATCGCCACAGAGATCAAGAAAGGTCCCGTCTGAGGGCTTCATTCAACGCTGCAGTGCTTTGGGAGGAAATAGGCTGCACTGGTGGCTGATTTACAGAATCAACACAAAGGGGATTGGCTTTCTTTCCCACTTTTTTCTTTCTCTCTCCATATCCCCCTTACTCCCACTCTCTCTCTCTCTCTCTCTCTCTCTCTTTCGCTGTGCCTTTTTCTCTGTCTGAGAAGCACTGGTCCACACAGTAAAACAATCCCTGAATATTTTGAGCAATATTTTTAGCCCTGTGTTTTCTGTGTGCTACATTTATCGAGCTCTCCTGACAGAGGCAGCTAAAGAGGAAAGAAGGAGCTGTATTTAAATGCCTAATACAGTATGTGCATATGGAAGTGGAAATAACCAGTGGAGCAAAGAGGGGTGATCGGTAGACCACTTTGCTGTAGAGTGAAATATCTCAACAACTATTGGATAGATTGCCATGGAATTTTGTACAGGCATGCATGGTCCTCAGGGGATGAATCCTAATTACTTTGGTGATCCCCTGACTTCTCCTCTAGCGCCACCAGCAGGTTGACATTTTTTGGCTTTTGGTGACATGTCTCAACAACTATTGGAGGGATTAGCATGAAATTTGGTACAGACATTCATCTCCCCCCCAAGATGTATTGCAATCACTTTGTTGATCCCTTAACTTTCATCTAGCACCATCATCAGGGCAAACTTTCAATTTGTCCAATACTTTGGTTAATGACTAAATACTTGCTAAACTAATGACATCTTCATCAGCCTCAGTTGTGCTTCGTGCTAATTAGCAAATGTTAACATGCTAACACACTAAACTAAGAGAGTGAACATGGTAAACATTACCTGCTAAACATCATCAGGCTAGCATTGTCATCATGAGCGTGTTAGCAAGCTGACGTTAGCATATAACTCTAAGCACTGCTGTGCCCACAGAGCATGGCTAGCGTGGCTGTAGGCTCTCAGTCTTCTTAATATGAGACTTAACTTACACCTTTGAATAAACGAGAAGAAAGAAGAGAGGAGAGGAGATGAGGAATAGGTCTCATCACAAATGATTCACTTTGCTCGGACTCTTGCGCCTTAGGCTGGGAATGCACCCAAATCTCTCCCTCAGACACACAGCTTCACACACACACACACACACACACACACACACACACACACAGAGAGACTAAAACATGCAGAGTTACACACTAAACACAAACAGAGAAAGAGATGAGAGGCTGGTGAAATTCACAGCTCAGAAATTCCCACTGTTGATGCTTGCTTTGTGTCAGTTAGTATATGTATGAATAGCCTGCCCGAGGACAAATACATACTGTATCTTCACAGTGGGAAAAAAAATCACCTCATCTCATAAAATATTTAGATTCTATCTTTGAAGGGGATAAGAAATAGCAAATGAAAAATATCTGCTATCTTTCAATATCCATAGCCTCCTCTCCCTTTTCTTTTTTTTTTTTTCGCATTTCTTTGGATATCTGACAATAGAGGGAAATATGTAATAGAGGGATTATATGTAATGTTATTGTACAAAGAAATCTGTAGTCCACATATGTTGTGTGTGTTATTAGGTCTGGTCTTTTAACCTTAAACAGTCAAGCTTTACTATACGAGCAGTGAGCCCAGCTAATTCATTCCCAACAGTCTGGCAAAGGGCCCACAGTTAGCACACAATGGACTACAATAATGTAATGGGCCTTATCTCCCAGGCAGAGTGAACATAGCGAAGACTGTTGAACAAAATGGTCTATAAATGCGGGTGATATTCAATTAAACGTAATCTTCTCGTTTTTTTCATTCGCGATCAATCTCCTGGTAAAGTGATTTAGATGCTTTTGATCGCACTCCTTCCTACTGACTGGAAAAAGCCATTTCAAGGAGAGGCACTTGAACAGTGGATGCACAGTGTATACAGAATGAGCATCAGGTCACATTTTTACATAGTGCTTTTAAAATAAATAGCAATACATTACATACTACTACACACTATACTGCAGCTACCATCACGCTGCAACAGGCTGACGTGGATAATTTCTTACTTTTTGAGAAGAGCTTTTCGTAATCAGTGGATAAAACACTATTATTTATTTATCCCTTAAGATTGCCCACATTTCTGTTTTACTTTGCCATCCTTTATATGCTAAGCCTCTAACTACTATTGCACTTTCAGCAAAGCAGTGCAAGATGGCAATTAAGCCTTGCTTCCTCTGCTTCTGCTGCTGGCTGTGTTCATTCAAGGTAATGTGCCGCTGCCACTCTCTCCTTCCTCTTTAGATCACTGAGCTCCATAACATCAAGAACATTACCCGGATGCCACGGGAGACAAAAAAGCATGCTGTAGCGATCATCTTCTGTGACGACACATCCAAGACATTTTCTTGTGAATCAGGTAAGTGCCCCCCCCCCCCATTAAAAATTAGTCTTTCTCAGCTACAGTAGAGCAGGGGAGGGAGGAAAGCATTGACTTCTAGGGTATCTGTTTTTGTTTTTTGCATGCAAAGACATGAATGTGTGTCGGTAGATGTTGGATGAGAAGTTTTGGCAAGATCCGGAGGAATAATCAGAAGTGAGAGGCAGAAAGAGAAAGAGAGAGGTGAAAGAGGCAGTGGAGAATTGGAGTTCAGCCAAGTGATGCTCATTTGCCGCTATATTAAGAAGTGGGAGGATCTGTTCCGAAATATCGATTTTCATACTGCAGGTATGAAAAATGATATTGGGCATCGTTTGCAGCGTGTTTCAACCCAATTATGGACTGCAACAATAGAGATTGCCTCTAATACGTGGACAGGAAGCCAAAGAGGCACATGATCTGAACATGGTCGGTTGAGATTCAACTGTCTGTTTTTTAGGTGCACATAAGTGGAGCTGGATGTAGAGGAAGTCAGGGGCTAGATAAGGTGGATGCACCTTAATGTGCTCCCACTAAACAGACAAGGATGAACAACTTAATCTTAACTCCAGCCTTGTGGATGTGTACGCACATGTGTGTAATGATCAAATATCTGTTGATGGAGAGTAGCAGTAAACCTCAGGGGAAATATTATTGAACTTAGAGTAAAGGCAAGAGAGAAGAGAGTGTTCATCGCTCTGTTTCCCAGGATCACTCACTCTTTCTCCCTTTCTCTCTCGGCTCATTTCGATGCCCAGAGCCTTCCCCCTCACACCACCATATGGATGTCTCTATCACCGTGTGTCCACTGACCTCCCATAGTCCTTCACGTCCTAGAACCCCCTTATATTTACACTCCTCACTCCCTACTACCTTGTGTGGCCATTCACATGATGACCACATATACAGTATGAAGAAATACATGAGTTACTCTTTACTGTTGAGTTACTTTTTTAAAGTCATCTAAGTCCAGCAAGGAAATTGCCATCAATTTTAGTAGTAAAATAGGTCTTTTTCTGCTGTTGTTGGAAAAAAAAAAGGCAAAATGTATTCCAGAGCTGAATTTACCTACATTGGATGCTAATTTGGCTTACAGCCTTTCCACTACAGTGCCATGTCAATGGGAGTTTGGATCTGAAAACTGAACGTGGCAGTTGGAAAGCAAACCTCAAACTTATTTGAGTGCCGCCATCCAGAGAAGCCAAATAATTTTGAAGTGTTGACTGTTTTTATAAAGAAAAAAGAAAAAGTAATTAGGCCTCATGATGATCGCCTGATATTTTATTTTTAAAAACAACCTTTTGATGCCTCCACCCAAGCAGTGCCATGTTGTTTAGTGTGCTGTCAATGAAGCAGGGAGCTGAACAGAAGGCGGCAGCAGATCTTACATTTTTTGACAGTTTGCTTTGAGAGCATCTGTCAAATATGCGCCATAAAAAGATGAAGACAGAGTTTGACCTGCAGATGATTAATGCGTCAATTCCTGATATTCCACAGCTGAATCAGGCCCAAAGAAATTGTCCATACAATATAATGTATTGAATTCGTCTGTATAACAACAGCCTGCTGCTGAAATCAGGAAAGACAAAGGATCCTGACTGTCTGCTGATACGATTCTCACATAATCTCTCACTCCCACCTTCTTGCATCCTCACACACTCTTCGCAAACACAAAACGCTACTCCATCCCATTCCATCACACACCTACACCTCCACACAAACAGAGACATCCTCCCTACCATGTTTCTTCATGCATGGCACATAGACTAGCAAGGCTGCCTCTGTGCTGATGAAGTGTTTGTTTAGCCGATTTTCCACTCACTGGCCTTAAAAGTGTGGGAGTTTAGAGGCTCTCAAAGGCCGTAGTAACTCTGAATGAGAAAAGCTGGGTCTGGGGAGGCATGAGCAAAAAGCTAAAGTGCAGAGCTGCTGCCTATGAGTGTATGTGTGTGTGCATCTGTTTCTCTGCTTTCTGTTGTGTGTGAATGAAGTGCTTCAGGCAGCAGCAGACCTTTCCTTCACTCTGCAAAGTTGTTGTAGATCTGTCCCATTGGACACCAGAGTTGAGCTGACAGACTGTCAGCTATCACACAAGCTAGTTTGAAGTGAATAAAGTGAAATTACCTCCACAGACATATTACGCAAGACTTTTGATTAATAGACACAAAACCATTATGCCTTTGCCGCACTTACGCATGTGTCTCTGTACACATTGCTGGCCATAGTTACATACAGTGGGGCAAAAAAGTATTTAGTCAGCCACCAATTGTGCAAGTTCTCCCACTTAAAAAGATGAGAGAGGTCTCCAATTTTCATCATAGGTACACCTCAACTATGAGAGACAAAATGAGAAAAAAAAAATCCAGAAAATCACATTGTAGGATTTTTAAAGAATTTATTTGCAAATCATGGTGGAAAATAAGTATTTTGTCAATAACAAAAGTTCATCTCAGTACTTTGTTATATACCCTTTGTTGGCAATGACAGAGGTCAAACGTTTTCTGTAAGTCTTCACAAGGTTTTCACACACTGTTGCTGGTATTTTGGCCCATTCCTCCATGCAGATCTCCTCTAGAGCAGTGATGTTTTGGGGCTGTCGCTGGGCAACACGGACTTTCAACTCCCTCCAAAGATTTTCTATGGGGTTGAGATCTGGAGACTGGCTAGGCCACTCCAGGACCTTGAAATGCTTCTTACGAAGCCACTCCTTCGTTGCCCGGGCGGTGTGTTTGGGATCATTGTCATGCTGAAAGACCCAGCCACGTCTCATCTTCAATGCCCTTGCTGATGGAAGGAGGTTTTCACTCAAAATCTCACGATACATGGCCCCATTCATTCTTTCCTTTACACGGATCAGTCGTCCTGGTCCCTTTGCAGAAAAACAGCCCCAAAGCATGATGTTTCCACCCCCATGCTTCACAGTAGGTATGGTGNTAAAAGATGAGAGAGGTCTCCAATTTTTATCATAGGTATACCTCAACTATGAGAGACAAAATGAGAAACAAAAAAATCCAGAAAATCACATTGTAGGATTCTTAAAGAATTTATTTGCAAATTATGGTGGAAAATACGTATTTGGTCAATAACAACAGTTCATCTCAGTACTTTGTTATATACCCTTTGTTGGCAATGACAGAGGTCAAACGTTTTCTGTAAGTCTTCACAAGGTTTTCACACACTGTTGCTGGTATTTTGGCCCATTCCTCCATGCAGATCTCCTCTAGAGCAGTGATGTTTTGGGGCTGTCGCTGGGCAACACGGACTTTCAACTCCCTCCAAAGATTTTCTATGGGGTTGAGATCTGGAGACTGGCTAGGCCACTCCAGGACCTTGAAATGCTTCTTACGAAGCCACTCCTTCGTTGCCCGGGCGGTGTGTTTGGGATCATTGTCATGCTGAAAGACCCAGCCACGTCTCATCTTCAATGCCCTTGCTGATGGAAGGAGGTTTTCACTCAAAATCTCACGATACATGGCCCCATTCATTCTTTCCTTTACACGGATCAGTCGTCCTGGTCCCTTTGCAGAAAAACAGCCCCAAAGCATGATGTTTCCACCCCCATGCTTCACAGTAGGTATGGTGTTCTTTGGATGCAACTCAGCATTCTTTCTCCTCCAAACACGACAAGTTGAGTTTTTACCAAAAAGTTCTATTTTGGTTTCATCTGACNTGTACTACTGTATGTTCGCTTTCCTCCTGCTCTCTCTATCTCTCTCTCTCTCTCTCGCTCTCTCCCTCACCTCTCTCTCAACCAAACCGGTCGAGGCAAACCCACAGCCTGGTTCTGCTCGAGGTTTCTGCCTGTTAAAAGGGAGTTTTTCCTTTTAAGGTCAAACGTTTTCTGTAAGTCTTCACAAGGTTTTCACACACTGTTGCTGGTATTTTGGCCCATTCCTCCATGCAGATCTCCTCTAGAGCAGTGATGTTTTGGGGCTGTCGCTGGGCAACACGGACTTTCAACTCCCTCCAAAGATTTTCTATGGGGTTGAGATCTGGAGACTGGCTAGGCCACTCCAGGACCTTGAAATGCTTCTTACGAAGCCACTCCTTCGTTGCCCGGGCGGTGTGTTTGGGATCATTGTCATGCTGAAAGACCCAGCCACGTCTCATCTTCAATGCCCTTGCTGATGGAAGGAGGTTTTCACTCAAAATCTCACGATACATGGCCCCATTCATTCTTTCCTTTACACGGATCAGTCGTCCTGGTCCCTTTGCAGAAAAACAGCCCCAAAGCATGATGTTTCCACCCCCATGCTTCACAGTAGGTATGGTGTTCTTTGGATGCAACTCAGCATTCTTTCTCCTCCAAACACGACAAGTTGAGTTTTTACCAAAAAGTTCTATTTTGGTTTCATCTGACNTGACATTCTCCCAATCCTCTTCTGGATCATCCAAATGCTCTCTAGCAAACTTCAGACGGGCCTGGACATGTACTGGCTTAAGCAGGGGGACACGTCTGGCACTGCAGGATTTGAGTCCCTGGCGGCGTAGTGTGTTACTGATGGTAGCCTTTGTTACTTTGGTCCCAGCTCTCTGCAGGTCATTCACTAGGTCCCCCCGTGTGGTTCTGGGATTTTTGCTCACCGTTCTCGTGATCATTTTGACCCCACGGGGTGAGATCTTGCGTGGAGCCCCAGATCGAGGGAGATTATCAGTGGTCTTGTATGTCTTCCATTTTCTAATAATTGCTCCCACAGTTGATTTCTTCACACCAAGCTGCTTACCTATTGCAGATTCAGTCTTCCCAGCCTGGTGCAGGTCTACAATTTTGTTTCTGGTGTCCTTTGACAGCTCTTTGGTCTTGGCCATAGTGGAGTTTGGAGTCTGACTGTTTGAGGTTGTGGACAGGTGTCTTTTATACTAATAACGAGTTCAAACAGGTGCCATTAACACAGGTAACGAGTGGAGGATAGAGGAGCCTCTTAAAGAAGAAGTTACAGGTCTGTGAGAACCAGAAATCTTGCTTGTTTGCAGGTGACCAAATACTTATTTTACCGAGGAATTTACCAATTAATTCATAAAAAATCCTACAATGTGATTTCCTGGATTCTTTCCCCCCATTCTGTCTCTCATAGTTGAAGTGTACCTATGATGAAAATTACAGGCCTCCCTCATCTTTTTAAGTGGGAGAACTTGCACAATTGGTGGCTGACTAAATACTTTTTTGCCCCACTGTATCCCAGAATTCCACAGGACCTGGAGTTAAGGAGCTTCAGAAAGATAACCAACTCCGGCATTTGCCTCATTTCATACTTCAGTAACTCTCACCAAAAGCTCACATAAAACAATTGGAAATCTTCTGCATTGTAAACACAATTTTTTTCTGACTTAACAGGAAGGAAAACTGGTATTAACAAACAACAGACTGCCATGCAGACTCCCATATTTGATTCATAAAATCATTTGTCTCCACTTAGCCTCCAATTAAAAAATTCAGTCTTACAATGAATGCCCTCCCTCCTTTAAGTGCCAGCTGTCACATGTTGTAGATATAACTCCCTACCACAGAGCTCAGTTTGGAAAACCAAGACTGCTGCTTTAAAAAGAATAATCATAGTTCTCCCGATTTATTCAAAAATTCCACAAAATTACTATTACAATGTACCCTTAAAGGAATAGTTCAACATTGCTTTGTTTGCTTTCTTGCAAAGAGTTTGTTGAGAAGATTGATACCATTCTCATGTCTGTACGCTAAATATGTAGCTACTGCCAACAGCTGGTTAGCTTAGCTAACCCCCCATAAAACCCCACCGTTTTTGTGCTTCAGTTTAAGTATTAAAATAGAGAAAAATAACGTGTTAATTAGTGAGCTGGTGCTGGTAGGTAGATTTGTTGCCTCTGGAAAGAGCCAGGGTCACTGTTTCACCCTTTTTCCAATCTCTGTGCTAAGCTAGGCTAACTGGCTGTTGGTAGTAGCTTCATATTTATCATACAGACAGAGTGGTGTCAATTTTCTCATATAACTTTCAACAAGTGAGCAAATATGTGTACTTATTTCTTTAATCCATCTCATTCTGTTTAAATATTTATTTTGTTTCATGCCTAGATTACCTTTCCAATTAACAAGCTACAGCTCTCCTTCAATTTGGAAAATAGCTTATTGTCTGAATCACCAGCTTCAGTTGTGACTGTGGCCATGTTGTTCTAGCAGAGCTACTTATATAGTACAGACTTGGAACCGAGTATTGGCAGAGGAGGGAGGAGAAACCTAGCATTCATCTGTCGTTGTCTGTTGCTGAACCCACCTCTTTTAATCTGTACCAAATCGATCACATAGATTTTTCTCCCCCCTGGTTACTGTTAGATGTTCTCATGTCCTGTACATACAGCATTTTATTCTGAAATTCCTTGGGTGATGTATGTGCATGTGTAAACACACCAAAAGGTTTTACAGCAGGTGTGGTAGTATAATGTGGACAGTGTTTTATTATGTCTGCAGTGTTGGATAGAAAGGAGGTGTGTGTGTGTGTTTGATGGTGGACATGCCTTAACGCTGTGCCGCTATGTGCAGAGCTGGATGCAGAGGAATGGTGTAAGCTGCTGTGCGTGGAGTGCCTGGGCAGCCGCCTCAACGACATCAGCCTGGGAGAGCCAGACCTGTTAGCAGCGGGGGTGCAGCGGGAGCAGAACGGTGAGTGCCCAATTAGTCCCTGCAAACAGAGACAGCCATTCAGGGTCAATCTCTCTCACTCATCCCGCCAACAAGCAGTTACCGGTTGCAGTCCGGGCACGTATGTGTTAATGCAACCGAGCCCTCAGAGGGTTAGGGGAGCAGAACAGCCACTGTCCAATTAGGCCTGGCTAATAAGGGCCATTTTTTGTCAATACCTGATTCGAAGTCCGCTGTAACAGTCTTTAGTTGCATTAGCACGTGTTGGTTCAACTTCAGAAGTACGTTTGGATGTGTGTGTTGAAGGAAACCTCTGTGTGTGTGAGTTAGAGCACAGGTCACAGGCTGTGGTCGGGGCTCTGTTCCAGGCCTAATGAGAAGTGCTGTGCATCACTAGCTTCCCTCATAATGAAGCTTGTCACAGAGATGGATGAGATTATGGCTCCTAAAGCCATGTGAAATAAATGTGCTTCCCCGCATATTCCACTCACAGGAAATGGAAATGGAAAAGAGAGGAGACAACAGGGCGCTGCTATCACAGTGGAGCTCATTCTCTGTGTAATTTGTAAACTCGCGGAGGAAATTGAAAAGGCAACAGGCAAAGAAGAGCAGTTTAAAGTTGTAAAAGGGCGAGTAATTGAAAAGAATCTGCCGTCATTTCAGCCCATTTCATTTCACTGCAGCCGTAAAGTTAAATTGTATTCTTCAACATAACTTGGCCCCATTTATTTAAGATATCAATACACAAGTTATTGACTGTGCTACGGCGAACCCACCGAATTGTAACAGCACAATTCCTCTCCCTTCTCTTGTTGCAAGAAGTCCTGCTGTTTGGTGCTCATACAAAAGTTACAGCAGTGTGTCATGGAGACAAGCTGCGCCAGATCCTCTCTGCTGCCTGTATGAGTGAATGAAACAAGAGGCACACAACCATGTTTCAATTAGTAGCCGTCCCCAAACAGCAGGGGCCGATAATTAGATGAAAGTTCATTTTCACTGTCCCTAAAAATAAGCCACACTATGACATTGCCGTTCTCTATCCACTGAAGACACATGGCTTATTTTGAATCATTAAGCGTAATTAGTGAGAACTAATTTAGATTATGGAGAACTCTCTCCCTCTCCAAGTCTCTCATCCTCTCTCTGTCTGCCTCAGAGAGTTAGTTTAATGGGAACGGGCAGATTTGGCTCCTTGATCCCAATCCAGCTCACTGGATGGCTAGTTAGACCCACTGTAGGTGAAGTCAGGTAAAGTACTATTTAAAATGCCTTTTAAGGGTCGTTTTCTCTACTTTTGCCACATCGCATAAAAAAAACTAAAAGTGAGTCAGGGGTAAGTACAGTTGGTAAAAGTCAATTTAGTGTATTGTTGCCATGTATTAGTATGCTATACTGATTGGATAATTGCATACAAAATGGCTGATTATCCAAAACGGTGAGTCAAACCTCACTCATTTGTTTCCGCATGCACAATGCTCATATTGTGTAAAAATTATATTTTGTTGCAATCTTTTAGTAACCATGTTCTCACCCCTCCAACACTCCATATATTACATTCACATAGCATAGTGAAGTTGTTACGAGGAGAGTAGGGAAGAGGACCCCAGCGTAGACAGGAGTGGAGGCAGGCTGGCGGTTCAAAGGTTTTATTACCTTGCAGGTACAGGAAGGCAGATATGGCCGAACTTCCATAAAACACGCACCGTGCAGAACACCAGGTAACATAAAACAATGCACCAACAAAGACCAAAGGACAGACTGGTATAAGTAATGACAGACTAATGAGAAGACCAGGAGCAGGTGGGTAATGGGGAACAGGTGAAGACAATCAAGAGACAAGCAAGACAAGGGGAGACACTAGGGCAAGAACACACAGGAACTAAGACAGACCAAACTTCAAAATAAAAGTGAATAAAAGTCCCGATCCTGACAGAAGTATAATCCGTTACTTGATACTGATCCTTTATCCTACATCCCAACTATTCAATTTAGGTGGCTTGACTTTAACTTTTAGCTGCATATTTAGTGAACAGATATGAAAGTGAAAAATTTTTTATTTGGTATTTAGCCATGCACATTGCCATTTCCCTAAGCTCTGCCCTAACTTTATTGAAACTACTATGTACTGAAAAAATATCCCATAAAAACAATTCACAGCTTGTCCTGTGGATTATCCAGGGTAAGATTGACAGCGTGTCTGGAAAGAGATGTTGCTTTTGAATCTTTTAAATGTCACCTTTAAATACTGCGAGCACCACAGATGAAATTCGATTCACCTCCATTGTACTGGGATAGAGGCAGACATCTCGAAACGTGGACAAAACCAAAGCTATCTGCATGGCTACTATAGATAAGTGAGAAAATGTGTTTGTTTTTTTCATAATTTAAACAAACCAACCTTTTAACACTGGATGTAAATAGTCTATGGTCAGTTTAAAAGTTTCCCATCTCAGAGTTTTCCATATTTCTACCATTGTGATCCCTTTTTTTTTTAATACGTTTTTTGTGAATCTTTCCAGAACGTTTCAACGTGTACCTTATGCCCACCCCTAACCTGGACATCTACGGGGAGTGCACCATGCAGATCACCCATGAAAACATCTACCTGTGGGACATTCACAACGCTCGCCTCAAACTCGTCATGTGGCCTCTCAGCTCCCTGCGCAGATACGGACGAGACTCCACCTGGTTCACTTTTGAGTCTGGAAGGTGTGTGTGCATGAATGAAAAGTGCTCGTGTTGTCTTGTGCGTGTGCTTGATTGAAATGTTGGCAGTGGAAAGGAAATAAACTTACTTTTGGAAATGTCATAAAAACTTCAACAAAGCAACTTTGGATATCCAAAACATCCCAGGATATCAGCGTTTGCTGCAGAGCCCTTCAGGCATTGATATGACAGGTGCCAGGTGCTTCTGTGAATGTGTGTCTTTGTACTGTACCTACTCATGCATGTGTGTGTTTGACTTCAGTGGGCTATTCTATCAATGAGCCTCTCTGTAAGTGCACATTCAACCATGCATATTTGTAAATCAGCAATCTAAGCGTGAGCACGATCAAAGTGTGTGCACTTCTCTCTGTCTCTGTGTGTGTGTTCCTGGCGCAGGATGTGTGACACAGGAGAGGGTTTGTTCACGTTCCAGACGCGGGAGGGGGAGATGATCTACCAGCGGGTCCACTCGGCCACGCTGGCCATTGCCCAGCAGCATGAGAGGATGATGGAGGAGATGGAGAAGAGCTCCCAGGTACAATTTTTACATTTTGGTTGCTTATGTGATACCCACAGCAGCTCAGAATGAGGCCAACGATTGTATTCTAGTACTGCCAACATTACAACAGCTGATAATGAGTGCAAGTGTCAACACGCTGTTGTTCCAGGAATAGTCTTTTAATGCATGCATAGTGTGCGTCAGACAGTAGCTAATATATCCTGTTGCACCTAATGCGAGAGAAACACTGAGCAAGACTCATTTGTGCAAAGACTGCATCTGTACGCACATGAACGTGTTTTTTTAAGTATGTGTTTTCATTTTTTAAAAATGCCTTGCTTCTCTATTATTATGGTCTCTTCACTGTCACTGGCTGATCAAACAAGCACGTCATTGAGGCTGTTCACAGAATTAATTTTAGACAGCAATGAACACAAAAGCAATAAATCATGATTTTGACACAAGATGTTCTCTCACTCATGCACACATACACACAGGAATACACATTTCTCTCTAGGTATTGCAGCCTGGTCTCTCCCCAAAGCTCTCTGACACCCCACGGTCTTGGCCTCCGCTCCCTCCTTCCATCACAACACCCGTCCATCCCTTCCTTCCTCCCCTCCTCCCCGCTATCATCTGTATTCTTTATTTATGTAGGCCTGCCTAGTGTTTGATGAGCCTTGACCATATGGCCATGCTCTTGGACCCCACTATTTGGGAACATTTCCAAATGCAGCATTAACCCTCAGCTCTATAAATCACATGCATAGCTACACAAAACTGACCACTTGCAGTTGCAGAAGGGGCGAAACAGCATGTTTTCTTCTGAGAAAATGTAGATTTTTTTCAGTAAAATATTGACGTATTTCACATATTTCAAGCCGTAGTCTGGTTCCAAGATGAAGCCCTTAGTTTCACACTGCAAATAACAATTTAAAAGACATCATCCAGTGGCACAACGACATCATAATCCCAAATGAATCCTCATCTCAGCCGCCAAATAGCCATTCCGAGTGGAAACATGCCATTCAACCAGCAATATGCCTTACTACACACGCTCTTTGTTTACTGAGATACCCAGAGCAATTTCCCCTGTTGTGAGTGAGTGACTGAGAGTGACAGCAAGTGAGAGACACTGTAAGCTTTCTCTGCCTGTTTCAGATCCATTCCAGAGAGACGCTAACCAAGTCCATCTCCCTGCCACGCAGCGCCTACTGGCAGCACATCACGCGTCAGAACAGCGTGGGAGATCTCTACAGTTACCAAGGTACAGGCATAGAGTTACTAATTATCATACACACTGTGTTGCTATTTCTTTACCTGCTTGTGTCAGTGGTAATGTGTGGAGCACTCTGGATGAGGTGAAGGAAAGACAGGTGGAGAAACAGGAAGACAGAGACAGAGGGAATATTGTACCCAGCGACGGAGGAAACGTCACTTTACATACCTGCAAATATCACTTCATTTATTTATCTCAGGAATCTGTGCAAAACAAAGGGTTTGGTTATCATGGGTGACAGGGATTATGAAATTAATTAAAATATCCAAGTTAATTTCCTAATTTTTTTAATTTATACAAAATATGTACAATATTATACACAAAGGAATAAATGCAGGACATAGACATGACATAACCTAACATAAAGATTATTTTAATCTCAGGCACTTATTTTCCATAAATAGCAATGACTTTTAGTACAAATTACTTCTTTTCCAGACATAAAACTGACTCCACATTTCCAGAGATTTTCCATCACCAAGCAAGAGGAATCACTGACTAATAGTAATAGTAATAACCCATTTTTCTTCATGTTTGGCCTGCAAACTAAGTCTTGTGGGAAGCATACAAGACCGGTACCTGGGAAAATTAAATCAAGACACTGTCAGCATTAACGTTATTAGCCAAGTCTAGCAGAGAGAGACGAAGGAAAAGCTGTCCTCTGACATCTGGATATCCTCAGCCTTGTCTAGCACATTGTCTTCAGCAAATCCTTCACACTGCCCTGCACATTTGCAGATTTGCACTTGTGACAAATCTAATATGTTACATAAATGTTTCATTTTTAGTCCTTTATATTTCTTTTTTTTTTTCCCTTTATTTTTCACACTCTACTTAGGAGCACGCCACATTGCATTTCACTACACATATTACTTGTGAATGTAACAAATGAACCTTGGAATCCTTGACTCTTTGAATCCTTGACCTTGGTTAGGCATCGGATTCACAATATGAAACAACATCTTTATACTAGAGCCACAAGGCTGCAACAACCTATCAAAAAGGAAACAAAATCCTTATACCTGATATGAGACTCTGACTGGTTTTTGTCCCATCTGCCTCCACTTCCCTAATTTAAAATCACTTATTTTGCATTGCCTATTGCCTATTTAATCTTTCATCTAATTCTTTTTTCTTTTTAAAATTTTAATTTTCATTCTAGGGATCTTGACTTTTATCCTTGGCATGTTTTTTTTTAAGTTATAGATGTTCTTATTGCTCCAGGTGTTTGTTATTTGACTCCCCTTTTGCGTGGTTATTGCTGCCTGTGGCTCTAACATAAAGATGTTTCATATTGTGAATTAAGGAGTCGGTCTAGACCTGCTCTTTATGACAAAGTGCCCTGAGATAACATTGTTATGATATGGCGCTATATAAATAAAACTGAATTGAATTGAATTGAATTGAATTTGATGCCTGACAGGTCTGTGACAGAAACATTGTATTGACAGTCTGCAGGAATTCAGCTTTTTTTTATTTATGTTTGGCCTGCCAAAGGATAAAAATGATTAATAAAACATGGTCTTAAACAACTTACAAAAGAGCACTAGAGCTGGTAACATGCACAGATCAGTTTTGAACTTTACATCTACAAATAAGTCTTCAAATCATACAAGAGTCATTCATACTCAACCCATAATAGCAGTCCAGATTCTTAGTTTCCATCTTCAGTCTAATCATAAAAGAACTTGCTGTAAAATAGTTTTGAACTCAGTCAGACATTTTTTTTTTCTGAGATGAAACAGAGAGACATCATCTAAATTAAATTATGAGAGACAAAAATCAGTTGTGTGTGTTCTTGAAAGTAAATGAGTTCATGTCTATATATTTATATGTGTGTGTGAGGGAGAGACAGATAAATGTCACCCCAAATACATTAATATTGCAGCAGGTGCTCTATAGCGTTCAGGCTCAGCACTGTCTGTCCTCTGTGTGCACTTAATATACACATAGAAAGATTGTGTGTGTGTTTGTGTGTGTTAATGTCTAGATGTAGACCAGAGGCAGAAAGGTGATTAGTGAGCTGATGAGATTACGCTCTGTCTATGGTATTAGTTGATTAGTAGTCTTATCTGAGGATTATGGGCCTTTTGGCTTTCACTGATAGAGCGAAGCAGAAAGCCGGGCAAAGATGAAAGTCGCTCTGACGTCATCGTTGTCTTTTGAAAAGCTAAGGCTGGATTTAAGCTTTAAAAGCAAAAATATCTTGTCTTCCAGTCTTCCATTCCAAACACCAACATGTTGTTTTAACTCACATACACTAAACAGAGAAGCTTGGACCTCAGGGTCATTATTTATAGGCCCGGTCTCTGTAAACTCTCCTTTTTACACTCTTCCTCTCCAAACTCTGGTGAGCAGAGGAGCTTCTCTCTCATCCATCACCCTGGCAGCTCCACCGGTCCTCCCACACTTTCTACGCGTGTGTGTCCAATTCAGAACAACCCTCCACCTTCTCCTCTTCATACACATTCAGCGCCACTATTATCTCCCCTCCTTTCCCATGAATAAATTGAATGCATCAGTGTGTTTGAGAACGCACGCGAAAAGGTCTCGTCAGACAAGGAGGACGACAAGGTGATCCTGGGGAGTGACGGGAGTTTAACTCCTGTTGTGACACGGGATGTTTGGACTGTGAAAGGCATGTCAGGAGAGGACCTCACACACGTCAGGTGCTGGTGCTGCTTTTAACATGGCTGCAAGCCATTCTTAGAGGAGGAGAGCCATATACGGTAATTGCATTGATTCCTCATTGGCAGAAGGTCTCCACCTCCCTGGAGCTCTTTTACACCCTCTGCTCACTGTGCTGCAATCCACAGAGAGCTCTTAGCATAACCTTTTATATGCTGTAACAATTTGAAAAATGCAAAATACATGCTACTTCTTTAGTAAGGATGTAAACCAGTATGAATACATTATTTGGATATGAACAGATAATGTATTGTGAATGGATACGAACAGCATCCAGTTTTTTTCAGTAATATTTGTCGCCCATCCTCCCCTCACCGACCTCTTACAGGACTGACACAACTGACAAAGGATTTCTAGTGTCCATAGAGGAGAAATGTCCATACATGTGTTGAAACTTCATACTTTTTCTTCAGTATTAACAATAACCCAGGTGACCAGGTCTGTACAGTGCGAACAGGAAGTAGCCAAAGCAGCATCATTCATGAGGCACATTTGCCAAAATGTAATTAAATAGGCTATAGGCTAAAAACGCTGAGGTGTAGATGGTTTCAGTATTCACTGAGGTTCCTCCTTAATAGCTTTTCACCATAGTTGTTGTGCAGTGCTCCAAGTTAGGGACCGTCTCAAAAGTGCATGCAAAATGGCAAGAGAGCTTTCAGATTTTTGCCAAAAGCTTTCTCGTTCAGACCAACTTTACATTCATCTGAACCTCCTCCCGTTTAGAACAATTACGCAATATGGCCCAATGCTATTCTGACTACTGCTTAAACCACCAAGTCACACGGCAATTATTTCAACTCAGTTTGGACTTTTTTATGAAGTTGGGGTTAAAATACAATGTTATTTTGTACATTTTGTGAGCAGTTAAACTTATAGAAATACATAATACAAACAAAGAAATGGCATTAGGAAAAAATTTAACCCATCAAAATGAAGCAGTGTAGAGGATTTCTAACAACTTCTGACACAAATCCATACTAAATACATAAAACAGATATTTTTGTGAAATAAACAGACACAGATTGTACCTTTGCGTCATATCCTTAATCTTTAGATACATATTTAGTATACGATGGTCATAGCTGCAGGTTAACTGTTGAAAATAGCCACAAGTGGTACAGTTCTAGCCAATCACCTCATGTAATGTTTTATGGTAGTGGGTGTTTGCTTTAACAGGAATTCAGAAACAGATACATCAATTTATTTTTCTGTAATAATGATAATATTAGCAAAAATGACTTGGGTGCAAATAGAGGTAAGAAATCAAGAATTTGGACCATGATGGCTGGCTGCGTTTGCTCCTTGGCTGCATCACTGCGTGCATGATGAATATCCAATCAGCACAGTCAATTTGCTGAGTCATGCTCGGGTTGCTTTCAAATACCCTGCGGGTCCGGGGGAATAATTAAGGAACATGGTTTCCTGTCCCGTTGAGGTTTATTCACCTATTTGTTTATTTCTTTGCCTCAGTTAACGGGGGACCTGGCAGTGAAGTACAGTACTGTAACTCCTTCATTTTAATCTATTTCACATCTGCTTTTATTTAGCTGGAAATGGCTCAAAAATATATCCCAAAAGCCTTGTTCGCCATAATTGAAAGTAATAATTGTCAAATGTGTTTTCTTTAAAAGAAACAGGGATGTGGTGTAGAAAAACCCCCAACACTCAGCCTTGATCATCTTGCTATATGAAACAAAATTCTGCCCCCAAAGATTTCACCTTTTTAAGTAAAACCTAAGATAGATGTTTTAATCTCCAGAAACTATACTCTAAGACAATGTATCTACTTTCTACTGCGTACCACCTCTGCTCTCCTAATGTTATTCACTCTTTTGCATTTTCAGTGATACTGCTGTGTTCTCTGAGTTTGCTGATGCATACAAATAAGTGCACTTTAAAGTTTTCAAGTTGAAAAAGCAAGGCTCCGTGCCTGTCGGAAATGGTTCAATTACCAGCTCTAATAGTGGTGTGGAAAAGGGACAAGAATGCTTATATTTTTTTCTTGGACCCATTTTTATGTAATTTTTTTGCCATTTCACACACACACTCTCTCACTTTCTCTCTCTCTCTCTCTCTCTCTCTCTGCATTTCATTGTGCTCCACAGTTTAGTGCCGTAGCATTAGCAATTCTAATGGGATGGAGCGCTGTTCTTAGTTTGATCGACTGGGAGTGATACGAGGGGATTTTACAGAGAGGGAGCAAGTATCAAAGGCATGGGGACAAGATGATAGGGGAACAGGATGATAGCACTATCTTATCTGCAACAGGCGACATGGAATATAGTAGATGTAGATGCAAAAACTGGATCTCATGAAAAATTCATCACAGCCAGGTAAAACTGAGTTCAACTGTTCTGGTCTCTTTCTGGTGGATGCTTGGAAAGTTTTTAATCTCAGTCATCAGCTTTGCATTAGTTGAATTCAGACTGAAATGAACTAGCCCAGTCTTCAGGCTGTGTTGGATTGATTTAGCGTATTTGTTGCTCTTGTGGCTGGTTTACTACACAAAAGACACAAAGCTGGATGTCAGCAGTTTTGCATAACCCAGAGTTTGTGGTACACGCAGCCTCTCTTTCTCTGGTTACAGCTGTTACTAGGATGCCATCTGGGTTATCGCACTGTGAGGAAGGAAGGTGCAGACAGGTGTGTGTGTCTACATGCATGCATGAATAGCTGCTTGTGTGTCCGAGGTCCGCCATTGTATCTGTCAGTGTGTGTATGTGTGTGTGTGCTCTGGCCCAGCAGCTGCCACCACAGGCCAGATAGGATGACATGACCTTCCCTGGTAATGAAAAGGCTCTGACAAATCACTGTCTGCTTCTCACAGGGATAGGAGAGTAGGAGGGATGCTGACACCATCTTCTCTATGTGTTTTTATGACTTTTTTTTTTTTTTTTGCATGCGCGCTAGTGTGTCTACATTCGTGTCTCCTGTCCAAAAGCACGGCTCTTGTCAGGGGGTCTGGTATCACACAACAAACACCGCTGTTTATGACCCAGGAGCTGATGAGATCTGCTTCGCCCTCTCTGTCTGCACTGGGCTCCCTGCCTCTCTCTTTTTTTTCAGCCCAAATTGGCCTTGGTTGAGGAGAGGGATTGTCTTGGCAAAGATGTGAAAAGGATATGCCTGGTTGCGCACCAGTCGTTTCAGCAATCTATTAAGTACAACGGGGAGGGGAGAAAAAGTATCCCCCCTTTTTTTTTTACCTGCAGTGTTTTTTTTCTAAAACATGGACTGAGCTGCATTTAAAACCTTAAGCTGGAGCCTTATCTCATTTCTCTTTATTTCAGGGAGTGGTGGAAGGGAAAGACTAGCGGACAGAGGTGTGTATGTATGTGTGCGTATGACTCACCTGTTATGGCTGGTACTGTTTTGGTCTCATCCTCACACCCACACCAGCCCCTCTGTGCTTCCTCCTGCAAGCTGTTCCCTTGACTCACACAGGAAAAGTACTTTTTCTTGTGTTTTTCCTTCTCATTGTTTCTCTCTCTACTTGTGCATCATTTCTCCTCACACACATCTCTGTTTTTAAGTAGAGTCGTTCTTCTCTATCCGTGGCTCTGACACGCAGCCACTTGACATTGATTGCCAGGCTGACTGGGGTCATGTTTTATATTCCACGCCGTGGAGAGCTGGCAGTGCGTCTCACGGTCTGAGCCCGATTCCCTTTGGTGGCAGTATGACTGCCGCTGCTGGCTACACACACAGAAAGGGCTGTGTGTGTGTCCACTATATCATGAATGATTGTACTTAAAATCATATTTGGTAATCAGCACTTCAGCAAAACCAGCAGAAGAGAAAATGATCTCTTTGTCGATTTTGTCAATGTTGCTGTGGAAGCTTATAGAAAATAAAGTCACATTTTAATTTGTTTGTCAAATTTCAATTAACCTCTGGACGTAAATTGATCTGAAATGTATTGACATGCAGCAACTTCTCTTAGCCAGCTGTATTAGTAGGTACCAAATATACTATAGGTTAGAGTTGATTACAGCGTTGCACCTCCTGAAATATTAATCAGCGGCCACTTCCTCCTTGTTCGGTGCATGATCAGCAGCCTGCCAGCCACTTTATCCTCATATCCTCAACCTACTTTGCCGTGCACATCTCCAAACAGCATTCCAATATATTATTAATGACCTCACAGTTGCACAGAACAGCCCTCCACCCACAAGTATCCATTACTCCCTCTCAGTGCAGTTAACCAATATGAACTGCAGAACAAATTGGTCCAATTAATTTAAATTAAGGTGGAGAGGGAGAGGGAGGGGGGAGGAAGAGAGGAGACAGCAGACAGTCGAAGAAGATGAGACGGTGTAGATCACTCTGAAATGAAGCTGTTTATTTGAGGTGGAAGGTTGATTTTCCATCACAACTGTTTCTATTCTGCAACTTAGGGTTTATATTTTTTGTACTATCAGAGAACCACCTACATCAGAGGGCTTTAAAAGATAATTTTACCTGAATGAAGAAGGCCAGGATTATTCTTGTAATCTTCATTTGTATGTAAAGACGTCAGCATGGACAGTAGCTAAGCAACAGTTGTACCATGAATACATTGTGTAACAAAACAGGACATGTAAGGTCCAGTTAAATGAAACAGATACACGTATTTCATTCTGCTAAAAAAAAAAAAAAGCAATGCTCCACTGACTCTTTCTCTATGTTCTTTTCCACAGGAAGCAGCCTGACAATGACTTTCATCCCTCGAGCACAGACGTTCCCCAGCTTTCTGTCTGATGAGCCAGAACAGGAGGAGAGCCAGCACCAGGAAGAGGCGCCATCGCCCTCTAGTGGCTGTGAATCCAGTTGCAGCCTGAGAACCCTTCAATGACAGAGAATTGATCCACCAAAACTGGACACTTTACCCACTACTGTAGAAAGGATGTAGAAATATGTATAGGGACATGTGTAATATATTATTTCCTGGTGATACTTAAACAATAGTGTCAACTGTAGAGCGAGTGGTACATGAAAAAGATGACATTTTTTATGTATGTAGTGTGAGAGCAGCAGTAGCTTCAAAGATTGCACCAAAAATCCTCTAAGTGTAGTTTTAAAGTGTTTTATGTTGTCATTATGCTGTTACAGCCAGCAGGACCCCCTTTTTTAAGTCACTGCACTACACCTTACAAGAAGTTAGAGGTACTAACACACCAAGGTCCACTGTAAAACAATGTTAAAAAAAGGCTTTTGTTGCGAAATTGAGGAAATCACATCGGGCTCATTCCAACAATGTGCCACCTCAGCAACCAATTTCAAGAGAAACTCCACCATTTTAGACACACAATCCTCCCATACTTACTGTACTTCGCGCCCTCTCAAGAATGTGAAATTGATCAATGCCTTACACAGAAACAGCTTGACTTTGATGGCAGTGATGAATCAGCTAAAGCCCTTAATCGGTTACAACCAGCAAAGGGAAAAAGTCATCCAGAAATGTGCTTCATAGATATAGGAGTGGACTGTCATGTCAGAAATGATAGAATACAACCTTCTCACAGCCTCTACTTTAAACTGCCAACCCTACATTACACTGGCAGAGTAATTTGTTTTTTAATAGCTTCCTAGCTCTTCTCCAGCCTAATATAAGGTATATGATAACTGGTTCATTAGCAAAAGGACGTTGGTGACCTGATGGGGTGAGTTATGCAAGTCAGAAGTAAATTATGGCATTATGGTCATTTTTGCCCTGCTGGTATGTTTATTTAAGATTAATTAGACAAAAATATTAGGATCAATATATTTCACTGTGAAAATCTGTGCTCAGTAAAATACACAAGTCATTAAAAGAATAGTTCATTTTTGGGAAATTCGCTTATTTGCTTTTTTTAGTTCAGAAGATCGAGACCACTCTCATATCTGTAAGCTAAATATGTAGCTACAGCCAGTTAGCTTAGCTTAGTACAAAGCCTGGAAACAGGAGACAGCTAGCCTGGCTCTGTCCAAAGGTTGTTTCTACACTTTGGTTATTGTACACAATAAACAAATGGGATATATCATGTTAATTTGTGAGCTTTAGGGGTGCTGGTAGGTGGATTTTGTTACCATAGCTAGGCTAGCTGTTTCCCCCTTTTCCAGTCTTTGTGCTAACCTAATTAAACTAACCAGTTGTTAGCAGTAGCTTCATATTTAGCATACAGACATGAGAGTGGTATCGATATTCTCATCTAACTCTTGTCAAGAAAACAAAAAAAGTGTCGTCCCAAAAATGTCAAACTATTCCTTTAAAGACTAATAAAATGACTGATCATAGGCCTACACAATGTTATTAAAAACACATTTCTTACCCATTAGTCTACCTTATTTACCATTGTTTTCCATTCATTAGCAACAGTATGAACTAGAAAGAAATGATAGTACTAGTCGTTGTCACTAAAATAGCCAAACGCAGCAGAAAAGCTATACATTATTTTCAGTGAATCCTTTCTGTAGCATGTGAGTGAAACTTGTCACTGAGTACATGACCGCTGTGACGACAATGTTCTCTGCATTGTCCTCCTCGAGTAAGAAGTGCCTTCTGACACAGACCGCAGAGTGTGAGATCTAACCAGAGCATCGTCTTTGGGCTTTGAGTTTACCATTGTGGACAGAATTTAGCTCTGTACCTTCAAAACATTTTGAAGAGTCTTCAAGTTTCTCTTAAATACTGTTGACCCAGCTGTGAAATGCCATGTCACACCTGAAATATTTAGCAAAACCTAACCAGAGCGCGTTTAGAAAGTTGAGAATAACACTTCAGCTCTTGAAATATTAGTGGTTAAAGTGATCGTGCTTTTTGTTACATGTTTATGTCAAAGAAAGGCACGAATACAGAAATTCCAGCAACAACTCATAAAGATTCCAATGACAATCAGTTTGAGGCAGCAAAGCAGTCATTTAATGTCAACCTTATTTTAATGTGTTTTTGTTGTTCATGTTTAGAAATAGATTCATGTACAAGCACTTATTTTGTGTTCTGCAGTCAGTCACTTTATTTTGTATAGTATTTAAAAGAGCTCAACCTTCATATTAATTTGAGCCTCAAACAAGGTGCCCATCTACAAAATGTGTCTGCATCACAGAGCCCATAGTAACAGTATGTAGACAGTTATCTGGCCACATTTCTGCCCTAGTCTTAGCTCAAGTGTGGTTAATAAATGTATGTATAACAGTTCCACTACATCTGGACCATTAGAGCCATACTAACTGAGAAGACTGGAGAAAGTTCTAGATGAGTCTGTTTATCATGTTTAATTTTTGTTGTTAATTGTAGGTATGACGTGTCATCATGATTTCTGTTATTGTTACTATATGAATGTGTTTGTCCACCACATTTTGTGTTCTGTTACTGTCAGAGTATATGTTAATAGCACTTTGAATACATTGAGTGTAGGACTACAGTTTTCACTAAATGTACATATGTAATGTTTTTGATGATAAAAAGGTAATAAATTGAATGTTCTATCATGTATCAGCATATTTTTTTATGCCAATAGGAATGTAGAATTTAAGGTAACACATTATGGGAAACATGCTTATTCGCTGTCTTGCCGAGAGTTAGATAAGAAGATTGATACCACTCACGTGTAAATATGAAGCAGGAGCCAGGCCAGCAGCCGGTTAGCTTAGCTTTAGCACAAAGTCTAGTATTGGGGCAAAACAGCAGCCCAGCTCTTTCCAAAGGTAACAAAATCCACCACACAGCACCCCTTAAGTAAAGTTCCAAAAACTTTTTTAAGTGTAAAATTAGTTACAATTTACAATTAGTTACATGTTCTCCCCGTGTCTGCGTGGGTTCTCTCCAGGTGCTCCGGCTTCCTCCCACCATCCAAAGACATGCAGATTAGGTTAACTGATGATTCTAAATTGCCAGTAGGTGTGAGTGTCAGTGTCAATGTTTGTTTGTCTGTCTTTATGTGTCAGCCCTGTGATTGACTGGCGACCAGTCCAGGGTGTACCCTGCCTCTCGCCCAGTGTCAGCTGGGATAGGCTCCAGCCCCGCCCCCCCACGACCCTCTGAGGATAAGCGGTATAGATAATGGATGGATGGATGGATGGATTAGACAATAGTGGTGTTATGGATGGTTATGTTCTGGACTATTTCTTGGTTGGTGTTTGCATGGAAACCTATCCAAGACAGCCTGGCATTTTTACACTGTTTTGTACAGATTAAACAATCGATATAACGAGTTTGACAAAATGTCAAACTATTACTTCAAGCTCTAACTCGAACATATGGGCCCTTCCATTTCATGGCAAATCATTTGGTTTCTTAGAAACACCTGCAGTTCAATGATTCTTTCTGTTTGGTTTTCTCATGACATGAAATCAATGAGGTAGTGGTTATGCACTGTTTTATTTGTAACACATGGATTCATTTACAGCCACACATGAGTTTCAGTATTGCTGGTGACCCATAGTACACCCACACCCACAAAGTATCACAGTCAAATGTACAGCTGCACTTTCTACTGTTTTGCTGGGAACAGCAAGATGAGAGAATGAAGGCAGAAACTTGTGATTCCAAACTATATTGTCCCTTTATGTTCCACATTTCTAGCTTGTCCACATTTGTCTTGTTTCCTAGCAGGATAGCCTGCATATCCATTACTGCCTCTGCCACTGCCTCCATTTCTATGGAGATAAATGAATCAGATTACACATAAACAACACACAGCTTACAGTAATAATACTACCATAAACCTTAAATATTGATTTACAAAAGCATATAGGCAAGCTTAGAAATCATAAAAAAATAATAAACACAACTTGGAAAATGATAGCTTATCATAAAATGACTTTGTTGTAAATGTATACTTTAAAACACAGAGTAAAATAAGACCCAAAACATTAATCAATAAACAGTAGAAAGACAAAGTATAAAGAGCTATAAACTAAAGCACAGGATTAGCTAATTAGAGTTTAGCTTTCATAATAAGAGCGTGCTGTAACTAGAATGCAGTCATCCTAGACAGAGAGCCCTTTGGGGAAAGCAAGAGTCTCAAGTGATGGTACAGTGCTGAGTGACTGCTTTTCTTTTCCGTTAGATGATTAGACACCATTGTCAAGCTTTGAATGGAAACCAGGAGGGATGAAAGTAAAAGGAGAGCAATTACACAGGCTTTTGTCAATCATTTTACTTGGGGGTTAGGGAAGTGAAAAGAATGATTATACAGGCCTTTGTCTGCTCTTGTCGCATGACGGTTACTGTCAAATATTGTTTTGCCCACAACAAATATTTCCTCAACAGTAATTATGAAGTACATAGTACATTTAATTAGTGAGACCAGGGTTTGACTCAAACAAACCTGTCAGCTTCCTGAGACTTACATGAGCACCAGCTTGTCAAATCATTTGAAATCACAGTATGAATATTAATCAGTGTCAGTGCGATCCCTGCATCTCATTAAAAAACTCAAATAAATAATTTTGATCAGCACTTGTCAACATTTGTTTATTTTTTCTCATATATACATGAATCTGCTTTGTTTGTGAAAAGATGAGGGTACACTGACAGATAGAAACTACACATTCACATTATGCAGTACATCATATTTATGTGTGCTCATTTATCATGAGGCTGACGTTTGGTATTGTGTGATTGTACAGTCTGCAGGTTGGCATAGACTGGGCAATTTTTTATCTGCCTGGACCTCTTCTGCCTGGGACACACAGAGATGTTCTCATAGAAGTTTGGCTGTGAAAATGTGGTAGATTTTTTTTTTTTTAGTATATGAGTTGTTAAGACAAGGACATGTGACAGATGATAATGTAAGATGATAAAGCAGTAGCTTGGCAAAAAGTAACAAAATGTCCCTCTAAATGGGCTCAATCGGAAATATGCTTTTTATGATTATATTCAATTACGTTATTACATTACAAGGCTGTTCAATAAAGTTATATTAAGTAAAACTGTAAAATTATTTATTGTTAAAATATTTTATGTATTTCATTTTTATTTAATAACAGAACGGCCTATAAGGAAATAAGAATATAACTTGACTTTAGAAATAATCACTGGTTACTGTTACAATTTAAATTTATAAGACAAAATATAATATTTTCAACCATTTTGGATACATTTTGACAAGCTACTCTTATAAATTATTCAAAAGTCATTACACTGTGGTAAAGTAGCATTAGTTAAGTCAGCAAGCATAAATACAATGTATCAGGGTACATGATGACAGGGTGTGCTGTATCAAACAAGTTTAATAGTAAAGTGTAACGGGTTTATAATTAAGTGCATGTCTGAAGAGAAGGTAAGGGAGTGCCTTAAAAGTGTCAAGTGTAAAGACAAGAGTAGATATGATGAATAATGTGAGGCTCACCTGTCTCTGAGATGGGTGCAGTTTGACTCTGTACTCCTCTCGCCTGTTCTTCTTCCTGCGGTGATTATTGAGAGATTATTAAGAGAACACAAATAACACGGGGGGTGAAACAAAAGAACAAAAATGTGGGGTTTTGATGCAATTTTAGAAGCAACCTTACACTTTTCTGATCTTACGTGTACATTTCTTCTGAAAGCACCAAAAATTAAAATAAAAACCTGCCGTTCAAAATTGGAAGAGTCATGAGATGATTAACAGGGCAGGAAAGGAGAATAAGACATAATTCTGCTAGACAGAATTATATTTATTTATCAGACTTCCCTCTAATCCTTTACTCATTTTTTTTTTTTTGTGAAATGTCAACATTTATTGGATGGATTGCCATTAAATTTGGTACAGATAACCTAATAACATCCCCTCGCTTTTCATATAGCACCACCAACAGGTCAAGTTTTCACTTATCCACTGAAATATCTAATATGTACTTGACAGACTGGAATTGGAATTGCAATAATGTTGCTGGTCGCCTGACTTTCCCTCTAGCATCAAGTCAAAATTTAAATTTGTCAAATACTTTGGTTTATGACCAAATACTTGCTAAGCTATAATAACATTCCCACCAGTTGCCACTGTATTTTGTGTTTGGTGCTAATTAGCAAATGTTAACATGCTAAATTACCATGGTGAACACGGTAAACATTAACTGCTAAACATCAGCATGTTAGCATTGTCAATGTGAGCATGTTAGCATGCTGACATTAGCATTTAGCTCAAAGCAGAGCCTCTAGCGTGGCTGTAGACTCTTAGTTTTGTTGATATTAAGATACTCACTCAATCATATCCTATTAGATTATGTCACTCAGCCCTTTGTTTCAAACTGCAAAGATCCAATAACTTTGTGTCAATGAAAAGAAAGGCCCATATTTCACAATCAAGATTAGTTGTGGAGTGTTGTTTGTTAAAAATATATGAAAACACACTGTGGGATCTTACCTGCGCCTCACTGCTAGTATGAGGATGACAATGAGTAGAATAAGCCCAGCAGCTCCAGCCACGATGTAAATATACATCATGTACATGGACAGGCTGAATCCACCTGGTCAGAAAAGTAGAGATGATAATGAAAAAAAAAGACCAAAATAGCCTGAAAGCAATGGTTTTCTATTCAACAGAACAGTGCAATTTGATTTATATTTGTGATGAATGACAAATGTATATACTTATTGTTTTCTCTTGACTCACAGATACCACACTGAAGCATACATATAGTACACATACACAGACACACACACAAAGCTAGTAACAGTATTCGCAGACGTGCCACAGGATGTTGTGGTTTCAGCAGATGTGAGTCTCCAGAATTGTTTGAAATTAACATCACAAGCATTGTTTTATCGTATTCGTTATGTGTCATCCATCAGTGTACTCTGCGAGACATATTTGCATCCATAAATCATTTTAAGTATAAGTAACGAGTTATCATCCTGTCATGAGGCTATACTGTATAGGTGTATGTTAACTACCGCAAGATGTCTGTCTTTGTACCTGGAGTGGGCACAGTGAGCAGCACGGTGGTGGTCTGCACTCCCGTATCTGTGCTGAAGGTACAGCGGTAGAAACCACCATCTTCCTGCACCACACCTGTCAGGTGCAGACTGACATCCAGGCTGTCTGTACAGCTGACCCTGCCCCTGTCACTGTAGTCTTCGCCCACCAGCCCCCCTTCCACCTTCTTACACACTCCAATAATGCCCCAGGGCTGGCCATGCGGCATCTTCTCCACAATGACCTGGTAAACGGTGCCATTGTGCTTGTGGTTACAGCTGATGTTCAGGGTGTTGTTCTGCTCTGCTACCAACTCTGTGTCCGTCTTGATCACCTCTGGGGTGGGGGGCTCTGTGACATCGTCTTCTTCTGGGGGCTCATCTGTAAAGGAGGTACAGAAGGTGGAGAACACACAGGAAACAGCTCGTCAAAGAAAGAAAGAAACCTAATTGCGTGATGGAAATGAAAGAATCATAATCTATTAAGTTTCATTTCCAGCATTCTTTTTTTAGTCATTCAGCAGGGGCGCAGTGATCAAAATTTCCACCTCAGTATTTTTGGCCATATCTTTTACCTAAATCTTCCACCTGTATGTTCCTTGTCCAGGGGCCTTGAGGGAAGGTCTGAACAGAGCAGTGGTAAAGTCCAATATCCTGGTGGGTGACGTTCCTCATTGAAATACTTCCATCCATCGGCGTGGTCTTCAGGAACTCTATCCTCTCTCGGTAATGGTGAGAAAAGGCCACTCCATACTCCGGATGGAAAACAGCTACCGGATCCTTGTCTGGTATTTTGGTCCAGGACACCATGCTGAGGTTGCCGTCCCAGGGGCACAAACAGTTGAGAACCATCCCTTCCTCCAGACGGACAGTAACAACCTCTTTCTCTTGGACAGCAACTAGATGGAGAGCATTTTTCTGTTTATTCAACTCATCAGAATCCAGAAATCATGACTTCTATAAAAGACGCAAACTGATAAATCAGTAAATGAAACTTGTAAATCTAAATTACATACAAGAATAACTTGTTGTTTGTAGGATTCTAATATATTTTAATATTTTACATGTTTCAGTTCAGAATCATAAACTTCTAAGAAATTATGTTTACACCAATGGGGGAAAAAAAGCCATGTTTTCCCCCTTAAATTTTCTCTACTTGAAGATTACCACAGCTATTCACAGCTGTGAGGCCATCCCTCCGGTAACGGTAATTAGGCTAATTTGAGCCAGTACACATAAACACAACTGACAATAGTTGGTGATCAAGCTTCCAAGTTTTCAAAGCCTTTTATCCAAGCTGAATGACAACTGATTTCAAGTCCAGTAATGCCCTTGGGAGAGCTCTATTTAGAATAATAATGTCTTCCAAAACATCCAAAAACAAGCTTCCTTACCATCTTCCCCGCTAATATATCTAAAAAGAAATTCTAGAATAAAGCAATATTTAGTTTACTGATTACTGATTGTGAATTAAAGATTATAAACTGATGAAACTGCACCAAAAATATGAAGGCTTTTAGAGTATCGTGAAAGACAAGTGAATTCCACTTTCGACACTGTCAATAAAAGTGTTGTCATATGCCATTCGTTAAAAAAAATAACCTACTTTTAAAAATATATATATCAACTCCATACCTTTAATAAAAGGAAGAAAGATGAGTAACACGAGGTACCAGTGGTCCTTTTGTACAGCTTCCATCTTGCCCCACCAAGGGAGAATGAAAGCTGCATTGATGAAATGAGTGGAGAGGCACCCGAGCTGCATTTCCTGCTAGCTCTCTGGCTGCAGAGAAACACTTGAGCTACTGGGGCACACTTTATGGTAGCCCCGTTAGCTCACTCCACACAGAGGGGCGCTTTATCACCAAGGCTGGGAATGGGAGGCAAGCTTATGGCATAATGCTACCTGAAATTCTGTAAACTATAAATTGTTTTCATCTTGTATAAAGCAATTTTTATACTTGTTAGGACTTTTGAGTACTTTTCTAGCAATTCAAAAATTCACGATTAAAGGATGTAAATCTTGAGTTGAAATAAAATTTGGTTTGTGAGAAGGTTTTTAACTATGCTATCATTAAATTGCCATTAAATTATGTAGACATTCGTGGTTCCCAGAGGATGAATCCTACTCACTTTGATGATCCCCTTGACTTTTCCTTTAGCGCCACCATAAGGTTAGCACTTGTGTTTTTTTATAATTGAAATATCCCAAATATAGCTTGTGAGGAAATTATGTACAGATTTCATGGTCCCCAGATGATGATTTGCTTTGATTCCCTAATGTCTGTTTATCCATAACCTGCAAAACTAATGACATTGGTGCTAATTAGCAAATGTTAGCACACTAACTCGCTAAACTAAGATGGTGAACACAGTAAACGTTACCTCCGAAACATCACCATGCTAGCATTTTAATTGAGCATGTTAGCATGCTTCTGTTAGCAATTAGTTTAAAGCTCCCCTGTGCTTCAGTACATCCTCACAGAGC
The DNA here is from genome assembly GCA_002120245.1 of Maccullochella peelii. Classification (NCBI taxonomy): domain Eukaryota; kingdom Metazoa; phylum Chordata; class Actinopteri; order Centrarchiformes; family Percichthyidae; genus Maccullochella; species Maccullochella peelii. The sequence goes on from LKNJ01001989.1 coordinate 196,992, forward strand.
CATTAGCATGGCTGTAGACTCTGCAGTCTATGGTTATCAACCAAGTAACCACAATGTCTGTTTTAACAGCCACACTGACATTTTTCCTGCTAAATGACTGACACCACAAAGTGCGATTACACTTGGTACACTTTGTTCGAGTGAAGTCAGACCAAAGAGGACAGACTACAATCTGCCACTTGGCATTTTAATATCAAAATTAATTCACATTTGATAAGTATAAAACATGATACAAAACAAACAATATAAATACAATCAGTTATTTAGCAGCTGGGAAAGGTTTTCAAGGCACTTCAACAGGTAGGTACTCATAGGCTCCTGCTTGTTCTCGGCATCTGCGGTTTATAGAAAAAAAGCACAATTATAAACAATGGGACATGAAAAACCTAATGTTCAGATTCAGCTCCAGGACAGGTACTGATATGACTTTATCAACGTGAATAAATGCATACCCTTCTTAGAGATGGTATGTGCCTCCTCAATTCTCAATCGAACAGAAGGGCACTTCAAAGTAGTCTTGGCCTTTGAGGGGAAATTAAAAAGACAGATTAGGAAGAGTTGTGTTGATGAGCCTGAAATCAGGAGTTATTTTTTTTCAGATTATAACCAGGAGATAAAAAAAAGGTTGGTCATTTCTTCTGTTTGTGAGAAGACAATTCAGCTTTCAAGCAGATTTATTTAAGTGACCCGACAGAGCGAAGACACCCCAGGATTTAATTTAACATATCACTAATGCACTGTCACTAAAATAAAGTTTGAATTCTTGATGCATGTGTGTGTTTGTGCGTGTGTGTACCCTCTGATTGTTATGGAGCAATGCCCAAAGTGCAGAAGCTCCCATACAGCGGGTTTCCATCTCTTTACTGTCCAGACAGCATAGCAATACCTTCATGGCTTTGTCTGGAAGAAAGACATGTAGATAATCAGAGGCGTTCATAAACTGTAAGATGGCCATCAGTTTGTTTGGGGGAAAAAATGACAAGAACAGTACCCTTTAAAAGGATTCTTGTTATCAAAATACATAATATATCAGCATGTAGGAAAAGATATATATTTTTAGGTGTAAATAACTGAAAATTTCACCACACTGCCATTTTCTGGGTAATTTCCTCCTGTCTCACAGCAACAGTTCGATTTTTTACCTTTACATGTGGAAAATGAATGATTGAGATTGTACTGTATGCACAACACACTCAGGAAATGTGATCTTTCCACAGGAAACAAAATCATCATGTCACATGACAGGTTCTAACCACCTGGTCTCCCACCTACAGCTTGCACTGCATGGGGGGGACACAATCTGCGGCTTCCTCTCCTTTCCACATCTACATGTCATAGAATCATTCATCTTCATACATGTGCTGCATTCTTCCTACTTTCATAAATTTAAATGCAACTTGCTCTAAAACATATCAGATACTTAAACTTACACTGTACTGGAATTTCTATCATGAATATTTTTAGTAGCTTCTATTAGGATTGTTCAATAACACTGATTAACTCCTGTTCTGAAACCGACAGTTCATGCATCAGAGATGAAAAATAATCTCTTTACCTCACCTTTAAAGCTGTGTGGAAAAAAAGACTCCAAAACACTGTCAACAAAACAGTTTTGAGCACACTGTGTATACAGTATATTATTTTGGGTATTCGCGTTAGCAAACATTTGCACATTTACTGTACTCGTCCAGCAGATACAGAGGAACAATGGCATCCCATGGCACCTGAAGTCACATTTGGCCGATTCAGCTGTACAGAATCATGGTTTTCTTTTACACTTTCATATCCCTGCCTGAGCTCAATAAATTGAACCCTTGCTTCCCTCCATTACCATTGGCAATGACGTGTGGCTTGTTGGCAGAGCAGAAACAGAGGTTGTGAAGGGTGAGCAGTGCATGGCGCCGGTGCTGTGCCAGGTCTGCCAGCAGTTCCAGGGCTCCAGTTACCCTAAGCATACTCTGCTGGCCGTCCTCCGCAAACGAGAGATTGACCAGCAGCCTAAGCCACAGGCCCAGCAGGCTACCACCACCACCACCACCACCACCACCTGCAGATGTGGCCTTAACACTACCCGCCTTGGGCATTGGCACTGACAGGAAGGCTTGCAGGAAATTATTCTGAGAATGACAGAAAAGGAAGCAGACAAGAGAGATTTAATTCAAGAGTTTTAGAGTCATGTGAGCAGATCATTATGAGCTGCTTCCCAGTTTAGAATACATTTCCCCACACAGCACAGCGTGTGAGGGAGAGATTTTGTACAGGCTAAGTGTGAGAGAAGCTTTTGTCATTTATAGCTAGTGCCATACAGAGTTAAAAAAAAAAAAAAGTAACACTGCATATCTCACTTAAGTTAAATTTATTCAACTTGTAAATTTGTTTTTCACAGCCAGTTAAAATGAAGTTAGGAAAACTGTTGAATTGGCTCATCTGAACAGGTTTATATATTTAGGGAGAAAAACTGAACTTCATGCATTTGGATTAAAACACATATCTCACTCCAACAAAACAAGTAATCACTAAGTCATATATTAATGTCTTCACCTTTTTCTAAGTTTTTGTACTCAGTATATGTTGTCCACAATGTTGTGTACACTGTGTACCAGGCTTGTACCTTTTGCAGGAGGCCTCTGCAGTCACGGGACATGGCGAGGTTAGCCAAGAGAGAGAAAGCTAGCTTCTGGATAGGGCTGTTATCTGGAGCACCTGAGGCCAGCTTCATGACAGAGTGCATCAAAGAGTTACTAAGGGTGCCTTTGGATGCTGGTGCACCACCGACACCAGGGCCACTACCACAAAGAGAACTGCATGCTGAAAGGAAAGAAATCAAAACAACCATGACCATAATTCGAAGTAACAATGGTAAAACAGGTTTCAGAATATTGTGGGCATGTGTAAGTCATTTAACCATCTACTCCACTCACACGCCAACAGACACATGCATACACTGTGAAATGTGTGTAGGCAGGAGCACATTATGCACAGTAATTACAAAGCACAGCAGACCAAGGCTGGATGTCTATTTTCAAAAGGAACATTATTTCCAACCATAACCCTGCAACTTTAATGGTAGAGCAATAACCACTGCAGTCCACAACATGCTCCCTTTCCCTGAGGCAGCCAATCAAGAGGATTGCTGATTGACACCAAAAACAAATATTCTATCCTCTTCCACTAAGGGCAATGGTCATACCCAGAGCAGTGGATTGTGGGTGTAGCTAATACGAAGTAACACAAAAAATGTGCACAGTACAACACAATATTACACGAAGCCTACAGTTAAAATTACCAACAACCAAACAGTGGCTTCAATCTATTTAGTTCAAACATGTCAATCAAAACAGGAAACATTCTTATAATTCCTCTGGTAGCTCTGTATTGTACTGTAGTTTTGCATACCGTTAGCAGCTATGGTAGTCACTTTTATCACCAAGAAAAAGTCCAATACAAACACAGTGTAACACTCAGCAAAATACTCATCTTCTTGTTGGAACTGGTTGCTTCTTTCTGTTTATCTTAAAGCTAGCTAGTTGTCTAGTCAGCAGCAGAATCAGAGAATCAGATAGCTTTAAAACACTGCTGAAAGTTGTTTTTTTAAATCTTTTTATCTAACTGGCTTTTAAGCTTTACTCACCATGAAAGCACTCTGACTAATGATGAAAACTACCATCTTCTATCTCTGGGAGGGAGGGAAATTATTTTGCCCTCGGCTAGGGCTACAGTTCATTCTACTACAAGGCCATTCAGAAATGTAGACGCAAATAATACACGAAATAAGTGATGCAAATAAAAAAATCCCTCTTTTGGCACCACATTCACATTGACATAATTGACATGACTAATTACTGCAGCTGTAGATTACATACAAAATACAGAAATGAACAAGCTTAAGACAGAGCGGACTGACGAGACATAGTCTGACACTGATTGATGTTGCTTATTGGAGAACATGACAGCTTGTTGGTTATGCTAATCTTGGAATAGTACATACAGCAACAGGCATATGCTGATGTTAGCCTGAGGTTATCTCAATACCTGTCAAGAAAGCTGGTCTACCACAGAATTGACAAGGGAGCTCTGCTTTATAGTGGATCTACTCCACTGATGCGAGTCAAAGGCGAAAGGCGTTCCCACTGCTCATTTTTTGCAACCATATAGGACTGATCATTCCATAGAAGTGTAGAAAAAAAGATGTGTTTTCTTTTTACTTTCTGTCTGTCTGTGGGAGCAAGTTATGGGCTGCTATAAAAATATCTGTGAAAATATATGTGTGGCAGAGATGAAAACAACAATCTGACTTGAACTAGCAGTGCAAACAAAGCCTTGGATGAAGGAGGTAGACTGAAGATGAAACATTCAGTAGAAATGTAGCAGTCTCCTGAGACGAAATGGTAGCCTGAGGGTGGATGGTGTAATACTAAGCCTGGCTGCATGCAGCCTGAACACAACCTGCTGTTCAGTTAACCTTTAGGGAAATACTGTGCCCGACTTCACTGATTTCGGGTGCTTCACAGCTTGAGCATATGAGGGGTCTAAAGCAACTGGGTTTAGATCAGAGCATACGCACCCACTGAGGAACCCATGCCAATCAAACAGATACACACACACACACACACACACACAGAAACGTTAATAAGTGATGCACATGAAACTTCCTTTCCGTCAATGATAAAACTGATTTCCATTGCACAACCACACCAGTCACACACCTGCATGCACGCACACACACACACACACACACACACACACACACACACACACACACACACACACACACACACACACACACATCAAAGGGACCACGAGCCGTTTATCAAAGTAAAATTTCCCCACTGTTCCCTACCCATGAATCTTGCCTTTTCTCTACTCAAAAAGCTTTTTTTCCTACAAGTCTGCTGCTCTGATTTCCACATCCACAGATCTTACATTTGCATGATGGAATACCAATATCTCAGGCAACACACAGATGCTCTGTGCTTCCCTACATCATCTCCCACTGGTCTGAAACCCATTGCCATACCTACAGTGAGACAGCCATGCAGCCTGATCCCTGGATCCTGACACTGTGCCCATTGTGACTGGCAGGCAAGCAGGCGCTGGTCTTATACAGTGAGACACAATGTTGTTCAGTAGTCATTGGAGAGGACAATGGGGTTCTTAGTGTGAAGTGTGTGTGACTCAGATTGCTAACCGCAGACAGAGGCGATGGGCAGGCATGGGCCAGGCACAGTGCCTGCACAAACACATAAGACATACAGACACACACACACACACACACACACACACACACACACACAGACCTGTGGTGCAGTTGGCTGTAAGGACGCACAGAAGCTCCAGCACCGCCTCCATGGTGGGGTCGTCCAATAGGAGCCAAGGCCAAAGAGCATAGAGTGCCAGTGTTAGGCGGGCATCTGTCGCCACCACCTACACACACAAATACAAATGGATTATACACACACACACAGCACATAATTTTGTATAGGAAAAGGCCCACATACAGGCATTTGCATGATTACAGATACACATTTGGTGAAAGTACATACATTAGAAAAACCCTGATTTATACAACAGCGCAAACACAGACGCCAGTAATCAACATGAAATGCTTCAATATTTGTAAGTGCGCAGTAAAAACACGCAGGGAGGAGAATAACGGCAGGGTAAACACTGCAGTGAAGTCTCCCTGCCTATTTAGTCCAAGGTAACCACCAGTGACTGAAAGGCCACTTAGAAAATGAAAACTAGCTAATATGCACATTTAGGTGAATCTCATTTACAGGCACAGCATTGGTACTCTGAGGTTCCATTAAAAACCAATTAGCAGTGGGGAATTAAAAGGCAGACACAGAGGCTCACTTTGCATTCATCGTTGTGGTAAAGAGCACTCCGCAGGATCTCCACAGTCAGCTTGACTTCCTTTAAATAGCCTTCTTCCTAATAATATAGAAAGACAAAACAATATATTTAAACAACAATATGTTTAAATGTTCAAGTTGAAAACACCCTTTACTGCATATTAACTGCCCCGTAACAGCAAGGAGACTTACTGCTAAGAACAACAACAGATATTGATAATATTTATCCAAAAACTCATTCATGTTGAATTCAGACTGTTATTATATCCAATGGAAAAAACACAGGCAGCACAGAAATGCAGAGACTGGAAATTTCCAGTCAGTCTCTCTGCTCACCTTTTTGCGGTGAGAAGCCTTGCCGGGTCGGACTGACTCCAGGTGGAGCTGGAAGTGAGTTTGCTTCATTTGCTCCACACAGCTGTCAATTAGACCAGCTGGGGGGAAAAAAACAAATAGTCAGAATGAGACATCTTATTGTTAAATTCACATTAAATGGAGAGTTATAATAAGACATCTACCATAACTGACACAAAATTGAGAATGAACTTGCTGTTTTAATGTTTTTAATTTAAAAATAGAGTTTTATGGAAACTTTTACAGTCTTGGACGAGGTTTCAAATTTTACATTAATGTAAACAAACCATTACATGTGTCTTATGGGAACCATGAGACAACAAGCTGGTGACTCATTTTAAATTTTCAAAGATTGTGTAACAGGTGACAGCCTAACTCTAGTCTGAGGTTTGGGGAATTACCTTTGGCTGCGTGGTTTTGAGCTGTGGGACTGCAGGCTAGCAGTGTCATCAGAGCTCTGGCTGTCAGCTTCTTTAAAGGGTCCTGAAGGGTCCTCTTCTCAAAACTCTGGCATCAGCAGTCAAAGAGGGATGCAGTGATCATTCCACATAATTAATCACTCTTGAAAGCTAGCATCAAAGCTTTGGAATATGCCATGAGCACATACATTTATTGTCTATAAAAAAGTAATCAAGTAAGTTAATTCCCACTGTGTACCAAGGTCTAGACCGACTACCACATGCACCCCCCCCTCCACATACCTGCAGTAACAGTTCACACAGCTGGCTGGCTGAGGGACCGTTTATAATGTCAGACAAAGCAGTGGCATGTTTAGAGTTTGAGGTTGTGATCTCTACACCCACATTCTTTGTCTCCTCTGTGAAAATTACACAGAGAAACTGCAAAGCCACTGTGTGAAGAAGAGGGTCTGCAGGCTTCTCATTCACACACACTGATAATGTTCCTGCAGATGCACAGGGAAAATAAAAAAAAGTGAGTTGGTGAATGACATAGCAATACATACTGAATCACAGCGAGACACAATGGCAAATCCATTGTTCAAACCCCTTGACAGCTAGATATTTGTCCATGACTGAGGCAGTGTGCACTGGTGGAGAACGCACTAATCATTTGAATGTGTAGGCAGACACCCAGATACCATAAACATGTACACAGACATAAATAATACACACACAAAGGCTCAGCATTCATCTTTTACTGGACTCATCAGATTTCCCTGCTGCGCCATTAATCACAGAGGAAGATGAGTAGTAGGCGTAGAGGTAGTTTAAGGACAGGATGCAATTATCCTATCCTAGCATCTGTTCAGGAAAGTTAATACACAGTAATGATGCAATGAATGTGTTAATATGATAGAATTTCTTTTTTTGTACCAGAATTATAGCTGCACAATTGTACCTAAAATGCTAATCCTGATTATTTAGTGAGTTACTGCAATCAGCATAATTACCCTGATCATGATTATCAGTCTTTATGATTATGGAACAAATTATTTTACAGCCGGATGTCATCACGTATCTTGACTCTTAAACCGCAAAGGGCTATTTAAATGAAACACCTAAATGTTTCAGAAAGACAATCTATTATTATGAATTGTGAGAAATGATCCATAATAGATGATTATAAAACTAATTCAGCAGCCCAAACCAGAATAATTAACTTTGTCGCTTTTGCTTGCTCACTTTAACACATGCACACACACACACAAACAGAGCAGAGGATATGTGTACCTGCAAACGTCCGCCAGCGTCTCCCCAGCACAGCAGAGACAGATGGGTACGCTGCTGAGCCGTCCCTCCTCACCAGACTAGCCAGGAGCATAAACACGTCTGCCCAGCACACACAAACTGCGTCCCGGGTACCTGCATCTGAAGAGGGAAGGAGTGAGTCACACATTTTATGACACAAGACAGCCACAAAGCCACACACAGATCACAGTGTAGAACATGCTGCAGGGAGAGTGGGATAAATGGAAGAATAGGACTTACATTTGAAGCAATGTTGGTGGTTTATCAAAACAGATCAATAATGGTGACATACATGATAGTATACTGTATATGGAATATAGAAAACTACTTTATTTGCTAAAAATGATGATTTCCATTTGAATTTAACATACGGTTCTGACCTAATCCTTTGGTATCCAGCATGAGCACTGCCACCAGAGTAGTCAACAGCTGTTTCAGGAAGTCCATCTGGCCAATCAGCTCATGGCTCACCGTGACACATGACTGCAGCAGTTTGGAGTAGTTGGACAGGAACTGAAGTAGGGTGACAAACTAAAAATACGCACGCACATATAGACAGGAAGATATTTTTACAGATTAACCACACATGCATGCAAACAGGTTGCAACAATGTATTGAGCTACTAAGGTTAGAGAAAAGATGAAAATGTATGTATAGTAAGAATAAGTTACTCTGTTTTAAAAGTTAATTTTCCAAGCTGCAAAAAACGATGGTATGCTTTGAGTTTAAGCTTGCTGACTATTCCACCCACACTCTAATCTGGAGGTGCCCTCAGACAACCTAGTGCTGCACTGAAGCTGGCACTGTACTGTGCCAACCCACGTTTTTTGTGGTAAATCATAATAACAAAAAATAAAAGTTAAAACACTCTTCAGAACTGTTGATCACAGTGTTCCTCACCTGGCCCTTGATGTCTTCTCTCTCTCCTGGTAGGATGCTAGGTGTCTTCAGCTCTGTCAGACATTTCTCAACGGGCCCAATATCCACCAGACTGAGGAAGAAAAGAAAAAATGGTGGAAAATGTGTGTGTTCTCAAGAAGCTAGCTTGAGGGGATTAGGGCTACAATTAACATTAATTCTCTACGGAATAAAAATTAAACATATTTATTTAAATCATGATAAAAAACGACAAAAATATGTCACCAGAGCTCAATGTGGTGACTTTTATTTACACCGCAAACACCAGGGAATGTTGAATGATATTTTTACTGACAACTAAAGCAATTAGTCAGTTATCAAAAGTATAAATAATTACTTTTCCATCATTACATTGACACTAAACATTTCAGCCTCAGACTGAATTTAACAAGTAAGAAATGTATACTGTTAAAACTGTTATACTGTATGTTCATTTGAATATTCTCAAAAATAAGCTTACCACAAAACTATCTCTCCCATTGTGAGTTTTATTCATGATTAACACATTAGAGGGGTTCATGCGGTCTGAGCATGTTGCCTCTTACCTGGCCAGTGCTTGGAGGAGCTGGTTTTGTTGTATGGCAGTGAGGGTGAAATCTGGCAGGATGGCCAGCAGGTTAGTCAGCAGGCCACAGTGGGCCATCATGAGGTCGGGAGTTACCATGACAACGTGTTCCACGGCCGAGGTCTCGCCCTGTCGGGAGTCTTGGGAGGTAACTGAGTCGCTGTTGTCTGTGTCACTCTGGCCTGCGACATCAATACATAGCTAATAGAGACGCCTCCCCAACAGTTCACACAGTGTGTGAATCACATCTGTCTGTGACTAGAGAAGCTGTGACCACATAATCAAAAACATCAAACTGCGGTAAAATACCAGAGAACAATGTTCTACTTCTTAAACTGTATATGTAAGATAGAAACATAAATACACAAATGATTTAAGTTTATAATCATTATCACATTACTGCTTCTAAAGGAAAATAATGTGAAAGTTTTTGTGGTATGAAGAACTAAACTATGATGTGTTACTATTACTGTGAATGCACGTGTGCACACACTCTCTCTCTAGTACCTTGAGCCATCAGTCTGCTGGCAGGGGTATCTTCTGTGATGTTCAATGGGGAGGGACCCTTAGGGGTGTGTGGCCCTGAACCTCTTATCTGTAATGGACAACATTATTACATTATAATTATTTCCAACATGTCAGTGTGTGTGCATGTCTGAAGGTACAAGAGCATTGCTGACCACAGTGCTGGATGTGGAGAGGGAGCTGGAAGGTCTGCTAGAGTCAGTAGTGGGCGCTGGTGGGTCACACCTCCAAAACCACAGAGAATTCTCAGAATCTAGACAACCATATATACATAATGACACATAAACCTACAGTGGAAAAACAGTGCTAAAATGCAATCACTTCAGACCCACATGATCAAATCTATAACAGACTTTTCTTTCTGTTTGTCATTATGAGAATGGTGACGAAGATTGATAAACGATGAAAAACAAAAATAAAACCTACCCAGTGAATTGCTCTCCTGAGGACTAGGTCCACTGGTAGCGCCAGGACGCAGTTGCAGGTGGAAAGTGTACCTGCCTCGGTAACAACTGGAGGCAGAGAGAGCCACATGTTGGAAGTACTGACAGTGGTAAAGCAGAGCCTGGAGCGCTGGAAGACCCACCAAAGACACACCAGACACCTCATCATGGACACATGGGTGCTGGAAGAGGGGAGAGAGTTAATGTGGGAAAGATGCATAGAGATGAATGCACATCAAACGGTTATATGACTTCCACTGACCTTTTACTAATAAGAACAGAGCAAAAGGAACAGAGGTGAGAAAAAGGACTAAACACAGAAAGGTTGAAGGTAAAATCCAGCTGGCTTTATCATTCTCTGAACCTCACTAGATCTATATTTTCAACATCCAATATTAAACTGAAATCTAATTTGTTATGTTTAGTTTCTGGCAGTGATACAAGACTCATTTCACATCTACAGTATGGCATTTTGCGTTTTTTGTTGTTGTATTTTCTTTCTAAAATCCCCTGAATATCAAATCACAAAATTTTTTTATTATTATTTTTTTTATTTACATGGCCTGATTTGTGCTTTGTATATCTGTCTTGATACACTTTCTTCTGACAATTACAACTAGATCAGATTTTGTAAACAACAAGCCTTGCTTTTAAGAGATAAGAATAAATAATATTTTTCTTTTTTCACCTCTGACATACAGCTCCCTTCACGGGTAATGAGATACCAAATTAAGATGCTACTGGTGTTTTGACAGAGATTTAAACTTAATTCTTTTGGATTGTGAGTGCTGGAGGCCTGCACCCCAGTACACCACTGGTCTGAACCCTGCAGGGCTCAAGCTAGGAATGGTTAGGGAGGAACACCGAGGGGATGGAAACAAAGAGAAACTGAAAGAGGGAGAGAGAAAACACTTCATGGTCTATAAAAGCTTTTTAACTGGCTGGCAGAGCTGCTGACCTGCCAGTGGGAGTCCTTGGCCTCCTCTGCGTTGGCAGGCATGGGCATCACCAGCAAGTTCTGCAGGATAAATGCAGCCTGGACACACCAACCAAAACAACAGACGTGGGTAAAGTTAGACTGCATCAGCAACAGTGCCATCTGTCTGAATTTGGCTGGTAATACCAGGCCAACCAGGTAAGACCAGCCACATTTTCGGACCACAGATGGAATAAAAGTGAAATTTGCTTTGCTCTTACTAGTTCTGATAAGTGTGTGGTAAGTAATTTCGGGACAAAGCAACAACTATTCTATATTTTGGCCCCTGACTCCACAGAGTAAGTTATTTATTTCCTGTGTAGCAATAAAGAAAAAATGTTTCTGGGTTGTACAGACAGTAGAGCAGATTTGCGGTTCTAACATTGTACCTCTCTACGGACCATGCTGCTCTCCTGCTGATCCAGGAGGATGTTGAGCAACATGCCCCACAGACCTCCACTGATGTTCTGACAGCTGGCACATAGAGCCTGGCACCCGCTGGGCACCGAGGACAGAGCTGCACCTAAACCCAAACTGGCAAACTTCACCTGACACGAATGTGGGTGGATGTTTGAGAAGAGAGAGAGAAATAGGAAAAGAAAGATGTTGGAGGTGTATATAAATTCACAGACTAAAAGTAATGGATCTCCAAAAAACGTGGACACCTCTAACGTTATGGGACGCCTATCTATAGCAATATTAAATGTGAATTTGGCTGTGAAGGTTATTTTTAACACTAGACTAGCATTTAAACTGATGATGACAAAGATAGAGTCTACCTTATCAAGGGAGCCTCTTAGATTGACTTGTGTGGGAACTTATTTTTGGAGACACAGAGAATTTGGTACGACTAGCTGTCATGTGCTGCTTTGTGTCTGAGTTCTTGCGCAACTCTTATAGGTTTCCTTTTGTCCCAAAGGTCAAGTATCTAGAAACTTCTTTTTATGATAGAAAGAGTTTATGAAGTGGAGCTGAAGAATGAATAGTGAACAGCTAAATACTGAAAACTGTAGTGTGAATAGGAATGTATGTTTAAATTATTAGAAATTCAAGAAAATAGGAAGCTACAGTACCTCTTGATCTCGGTCGACCCATAGTGGGATAAGCCAGGCCAAACCAAGCTGAGCGGCACTAGCCTCCTCAGCAGCTGCCTCATTCCCCAAAGACCACTGGGATATGAAGTCCTGATGCAGACAAAATAGAAAGAAAAACATATTTTTGGTTACTTTACAAAATGTTTTAATACTGCATTGTATGGTGTCCGGCTGTCGAAGGCGCAGACTTTCAGTACTTAAATCTATTCACTAACTTCTTTTCAACCAGCACTCTCACAGAGCAGTATAAACATTGTTGACACTTGCCTTGTCCTTGTTCTCCGCCATCATTTCATGGGACAGATGAAGCAAGCAGATGACAGCATTCTTGGTCACACCTTTCCCCATAAAAGACAGGGAGTTGCCTCCCCACTCTACATAAAATGAGGAGATCACCTGTGTAGAGGACACAGATTATATTGGGAATATTGAATTAAAGAGCACTGCAGTGCAATCATGTGTTGTATTGTTTCCCATCCAGAATGTCTCATCCTGCAAAGACACTGCTGACAGAACTGCACGTTATTTGGATTTGGTATGGGGTGTTATCACATGTTGCTCCCGGTTTCTGTTTGTTTGTCATCTGAACACCAAAGACTGAACAAAGAGTACTTGTTTCTGAGTTAGTCATTACTGTATGCTTGTCATGCAAGTCACTGCATCCAAAGGAAAACTAATTACAGCTGAGACTAATTATTTTGGTTTGATGTGCCATCAGGATGTGGGACTGCACTGAAGAGCGGGTGAAGAGAGAGGAGCCCAAGGCCTGCTGAGCTTTAGGGCCCTACAGTGCCGGGAGTATCAGGCGAGAGGTGGGTCAGAGGGTTGAGGAGACGGGGGTGAAAGAGAGGCATCTGATTGTTATCAGTGAGATGGAAGTAGCCACCAGAGATCTTGACTGAAAAGGAAATTAACCTTCAATCTTCATCTAATCTTAATTCATGTCCATGAAAGCTGCGCATTAAAACAAACCAAACGAACAAGGATAGGTATTGTGTAAACAGGATAGTCTATTCCACAGGGGTCTCAATTCCCAATCAAAAGTAAAAGTTTGGACACCTCTACGCTGAGGACTGCTGCGCAAGCTGGTCTACTCTATGTTACGCTATTGTTTTATGGACTGTTGAACAGCTGAACAGATGGAATAGGCAAGGTTGATTAATCTCATCAGCACCTTCTCAGTGTGGCATATCTAATCAATGAGATTTTTACCTATTGCAATTCATGTCCCGTAACCATATTCTGCTTTAATTTTAATTAATTCCTCAGAAAGTACCTTTTATTCATTTGTGTAGGCAGTCTCTCTGATGAGAGGGTAGGAGGCGTGCATATGTCACATACATATGCACTCATACTATGCAGACACAGAACTTCACACACATGCCACAAACACATGCTCACACACAAATGCACACCTCTAATAGCCCACTGAGATACTTGGAGCAGAGGGGGGTGGGCTCCAGGTCAGGGCAGTGGGAGCTCCAGCCAGGCTGGGCAGTCACGCTGACCATGCCCTGCAGTGTCCTCTCCAGGCTGGGAAGGCCATAGAAACGCGGGGCGTCAGACACCCGCAGGCTCTGAAGCAAACGGACTGCCAGCTGGCTCTTGAAGGGGCCTGCTAATGCCAGACACAGCCTGGACAGACAGAAAAGGACAGAGTGAGAAAGAGCGAGAAACAAGCAAACCAGACAGAGAGGAGGGTAGACAAGGGGGAGAAAAGAGAGTAAAAAAGACAAGATAATGTTGACATACCAATTCTTTATCATAAGCCTGTGGCTTTTTAAGTTTTTGGCATTCTTTGTCTATATGACTAAGCTAGTAGGATTTCCATCACAAATTAACTGAAATAAACACATCCCCTTCAGTGAAAGCACACGTCAGTATCTTTTTTCCTCCTGATGATATTAATTAATTTTCTAACCCCAGAGGAAGGCTGAATAGCATTACATAAGAGTGCATTCACCTTTCCCATACAGTAACAGAGTAATAACTCAATAATTTATTTTTCATTAAAAATTCATTAGAAATGTAGATATGATTGTGGCATATTGCTAGCAGAAAAAGGGTCTTGGAAGGTCAACTGTGCCTCTGTGGCCCTGAGCTATAGCTGTACTTAATGCAGAATTGCATGTACTGTATGTTTGATAAGCAGACACAACCAAATTCCTACCTATTTTAGTATTATAATACAAGAAATGAAATTATATTTCAAAATTATAAACAACCTGACAAAATTGTTTCATTTAAAACATTACAACGTTAAACTGCAATAAAAGACCTGAAAATAAAAGGACTGGGTCTCTTGCCTGTCTTGTGACTTCCTAGTGGAGAGTCACAAGTCTTTGTGTGAAATCACCCTACCTGTCAGCGGTGTGTGCAAGTCGGAGGAGTAAGATGTTAAAGAAGCTGATGAGTTCCCTCTGAAGTCTCTGGCTGACATGGTTCTTCCGTTCCTCCGGCTCCCCTGGGCTCTGAGCTGAGGTCTGGGTCTCCACACCGAGCAGCAAATTAAGAAGGGACTCGGTCTCCTGGATAATTGATGGATGAATGGACACCAACAATTTCTTATTGTTTTTTTTTTGTTAACTGAATACACAGCACATCCCCTTGTTCAAAGGGATTATTAACTTAAGGGGATTGTGTAGTATTAATAGTACAACAAAATGTATCCGATAGCTGTCTGTAGCCGACAATTTTCTGAATTCAATGAAAATGACCCATGGAGGGAAAAAATAGAGGAGGCTGACAGGTGAATTTGAGCAAGCACCACCCATTTTTCCCTGCAAAACTCAGATCTATGAATGCCAAACATGCAGGATTTCTTATTGAGCAGAGCACACGGAGTAGATAGTTAATGGGAGTGTAGAGAGCGACAGATGTTCCTGAAACAGCTCAGTAATTACAGAAAAGTCAGAGCAAAGCAGAGCTGCTCACCCCTACGAGGCATTCAATCTGAGTCTGCTTTTGCTGCCAGGGGAGGGCTTATTGTTTACACACACATTAATGAGAAAGCCAAGGTGAGACTGATTAAATCCTAAAAGTAGCTCTCCCCGCTAAAACAGTGTGGTTATTCTTCTCCTTGGGCAAAAATATGACTCCAAGTTTGTGTTAAGAGCTCAGGAAATAATCTCTGCCGCAGGTCTGAGGTGGTACGCTGTGATACTATTTTTCTGTCGTTATGAGAGAGTAATATGTTTGGCTTGTCTGACGGTGTGTGATTTATTCAAACTTTGATTACAGGTATATAACCTTCTGTGTTGGAGAGGAGAGAGCCTAACCAGATTACTAGCTCACAGAGTGCACACACATATTTTACAAACGCATACACACACGAACCAAAGGCAAGCTACAGTACAGTAGTGCACAGTTGTCCATGCATCTATACCACAACCACACTGTAACTTATACCAATTTGTGTCCAGAAAGTGTAAATTATTTGTACCTGGTTGAGAATCAGCTCCAGTATCCAGCACAGGTCCTTGTCCTCTGGGTCTGATGCAGACTCAGTGTGTTTGAAGTAGGCATTCAAAAACGCAACAATGCCCACTAGCAACCTCTCATCCTCAACACAGGCTGGACGCACCTGGAGAAACCTGCAGGGAGGAAGAAACAGAGGCCGTAACAACAAAAGGAAGAGAACATGGTTGAAAGGGAAATACTCAGTAATTGAGTATACTGATTACTAAAGAAGTTCTATACACTCATCTTTTCCTTCTTTCTTTTATTCTGCCTTGAGAAATCATTGTACGATGGAAATATTAATTAACACCAATGACAAGTATTACACATATGCTGCTACAGTAGTCGCATTTTAATCATTTAAATGTTTTAGGCTTAGCTTTAGGGTTAGAGTAGTTAGAGGACAAAAGAGAATAATTGTAATAAAGAATAAAAGATATTTGTCT
The DNA here is from genome assembly GCA_002120245.1 of Maccullochella peelii. NCBI lineage: Eukaryota > Metazoa > Chordata > Actinopteri > Centrarchiformes > Percichthyidae > Maccullochella > Maccullochella peelii. The sequence continues at coordinate 213,336 of LKNJ01001989.1, forward strand.
TCCGATGATGGGGGGTGGATGTGTTTAAAAAAACATCAGAAATAACTTAAATAAGGATGATGCCAAGGAACAAACAAAACAACAAAAACAAATGTAAAAAATATTTGGGAAGCTTTAGTACTCAGACACTGTAAACAGAAAAGCCATTCAACGCTATTAATTCATGTCAATTCTTCAAAATAAGACAAAAAGCCTACCAAAATTTGCTTAATTCATAAACCTTAACAAGACATATTTACTGATGTGGTTATTAGCATGTGAACCTAAAGGACATTGAATTTGTATGCAGTGTACCTGGTCACCGCTGCCTGCCAACTGAGGGAGTGAAGGGTGTCTCTGCAGCTGTGAGTGGGGATGTGAGGGAGGGCCAGTCTGTCAATCAGCAAATAGAGGCTCAGCCTGGAGAGGGCGGAGGTCACTGAATTGTGTCCTGCTGCCGTGACGATGGCCTGGATGCAGTCCTGCAGCGCAGTGGGAAGGTGCACTGCCTGCAGTGACAGAACCTGTGCTTCTGACAGCATTAAGTCAGGATGAAATCTGTGGGGAACACAATGTAAATGGTTAAAAATATATATTCAAAATCTGATTACACTGACTATTGATGTACTGACAAGTGTGTTGCATAAGCAGCATCCTCAGAAGCATACATATTTGACTGCATTAAGAAAACATATTTGATCACCAATCTGGAGGGATGAGACATTTATGAGTCATCCAAACTTGTGGTTTTCTGAGATTTACTGAATCAAGCAGAAGCAGGCATTATACCAGCCACAATCAACAAGCAATACTCAAGAATACTGTCAAAACAATAAGAAAATAAAAAGATTTTGAACTTTGTAATAAGTCAACAATATCATCAGAGGTTAAGGACTTGTGTACAGAGTTGTACTTTACAACAAAAAAAGTTCAAGGAAGATGCCTCTCAATTTTCACTGACTAATTTGTCTTAAACAAGTACTCTTCTCCCCATCATAGATCTGTATGAAATTTAGTTTCTGATGGATCGAACCATCTATGGTGTGCTTTAAACGTCTTTGCTGAAATGAAGCTGGTTAAAACGGTGTGAGAGACATTCTCATCAGTTTGAATTAGGTCACATTAGAAGTAAATGAAGACAGATGAAACACAAGATGCCAAGTCTCTGAAACTGATTCTTTACTGCAATTCTCCACCAGAGAGAACACTGTATAAGAGTGATGTGTAGTGGGATTTTTCTTTGATTAAAATATCCTGCTTTGGAAACATTGTTCTGGTCAGTTTCTCCAACATCCAACATTTCATTCTCCAAACTAAAACAAAATATTGAACAATTATCTAAAAATAATGCAAACATTCTTGCAAAAACATGACCCTTTAACAGATAAATGAATATATAAACAAATAGTTCCCCTATTTCCTTCTACAGTGAAGGACAACTTATATTCTCTTGATACAGAAACATTGGTCCACCTTGGTCTCCAATCTTTTTTTACACAAGAAAAAACTACAATAGATCATTAAAAACTATGCTAACACTCCACGGCACGGATAAGAGTAAGAAACATTAAGGTTGTTACTCAGTAACATTGGTGGAGATGCCATGCAGATCTTGAAGGAGGTTGTCTATCCCAGAATGCCATGCAGTGTTCCATGCCACCTGCAGGGCTTGGCGAGCAGGTGCCACGGTCAGCAGGTCAGAGAAAGGGGGCGGGACACAGCAGTACGGGCTGACAGCGTGATGGGACGCTGCCTGGAATGGGATGTTGTACCTGGGAGAAGATTTGGGAGAAGAGTAAACTATCTGTTGTTAATATTGCTTGGGAAGTTGATGAGAGAAAGGGACCACTACCCAAGTACAAATGTTAACTGTTGATCTTTACAGCTTTACAGATCAGTTTACCTGCGTATTACTGACAGTGGTAGGGAGAACGGTGTGAGGGTCACATCTGTGTTGGATTTGTCCGACCTGATATGACACATAAACACAGGTGGTACAACAAAATATTGAATGGATGCACATTTATTTTTGAGGCATGGAAAGCTCAAAGAGAGGAAAAATAAACTCACCATATTTCAATGCTGGCAATCTCATCAAATAGAAGTAAACTCATCAGGACTGCAATCTCACTTCCATTGCCTTTGTTGTCCTTCAATATCAAGGATGCTATGACGAAGACACAACATGGACAATTTACATTATAACCACACCCTAAACTTTATCACTCGACCTCATGAATACATTTATACATATTTTAAATTCAAAGTGATAAAACACTTAAAGAACCACACCCCACAACAGGCTTTGCTTACATTATGACATTATGATAAATAACTGATACATTTGGCTTCTGAGGTCTTAATGCAACAAGTGCTCTAAACGGAGTTGTACAAACATTACATTAATAATGGATAATAATAATAATAATAATAATAATAATAATAATAACAATAATGCAATAACAATCTACAAATATGCAGGCAGTCACAATCGAGCTGTTATCATTTAAATTAAAATAACTCCTTATTTAAAATGAGCGACGAACAATTTAGCTACAAATTAAGCAACATGAATGTGAGTTGCTATATATATATATATATATATATATATATATATAAAAGCAACTACAGCATTGCAGATGAAGCTCTGAACAACAAGTTGCATCATACTAATATGCCACTTACTACAGTGTGACAACATGGTTAAAAGCTAGTATGTATCCACGGATGACTTGTTATCTTTTTCTGAGAATGTGCCCCCGAGCTACACAACACAACGTGTATAGCTGTTACTTAATGAGTTGTCTTGTGAATGTACCCCTGAGCAGAGTGAGGAGCAGGAGGTTGCGCCGCGCCAGGCTGTGCCTCAGAGATGGATCTGCATACACCAGCTTCCTCAGGATACATACACAAGGCTCCAGCAGGCAATCTAAGCTCTGGGGAGAACAGCAACATGCGCAGTCAGTGTTTAATTGCAGGAAAAAACACAAACAAACACACATATTCTCTTACTGTCTCCTCCTGCTCGGTGTCTCTCACATATAAATGCACAGCGTCTCCTTTGATTGCACAGGTCGCAGGCAATGGAGGGTTTGGACAAATACAACCTGAAGGCATCCCTACATGCTACACACTTGTTAACTGAGACAAGTCATTCTCTGCGGCCGTGTTCCACCACCTCCGTGTAGCCAGACATGCTGGACGATTACCCCTGTTAGCAGCTTTTGATTCAAGGCCTGGGAATGATCAGCAGACTGCAGTAACTGGAAGGTAAAAATCACTGCTGACCAAGGCCTGTCTGACACTATTAACACAGGCCATTTCATCCTTCTATCATGCACGCCTCAGTGGGTTTCCTCCACCTCCGCTGGCAACACATGTACTCACATGAGCACATATAAACGAGGATGTATACAAATGGGAGCACATGGATCTGCATTTATGAGATACAGGATTTGTTTTATTTGGCTTCAACAGCCATTCGTTCAGTGCACATCTATTTATCACTTTGCCAAAGCAGGTTTGTTTTTACCTTGTTGCCGTTTACACTTGTCATAATGAAAGAAATGACTTTGTCTGTTATTCCAAGACTCTTCAGCACTGGGTGCATTGTTGTGTCTGCAGGGAAGTAAGAGAAGAATTCAATATACTCACGATAAACATTTGCATAATCCTCAACTATTTGCTTTCCATGCTTGTCTGGAACATATGGTGGTGGGAAGGCACAAACTCTGCTGGAGTCGTTGCAAATTGTAGTTCTCACAAGGGGAGAGCTCTCACTTATCACGCAAACTTTTTAAGTTGTTTTTTAATTTTATCAAGTGCATAACCTTTTATTTAGAACTCTGTCCAAAACTCTTTTATGTGGTTGATAATTCAGGCACTATACTTCATTAGGGAACATCAAGCTCAATATCATTCTCAAGTCAACTATTAGAGGGATGTGAATTATTAGCAACTGCATTCTGTACACATTGCAGTGATACTATCCCCTTTACAGATTTGCTAGTACTTGTGGGTATGTGTGTTTCCCATTAAAATATGACTCTACATGAGCACTCTGATCTGATAGGGCTCAGCCATTAGACAGAAATGCACAGAGGTAGACTTAAAGGGTTTAAAAGTATTAGCCTGCCAGAGCCAAGATTCAGCATGGACATGTTTTAAAATAATACCATAGTTTCTAAGAAATGCTGTATAGTACCGTTAGCATCTTTTACAGACAACTCACTTTGTAGCACTATAGACAGCTGCTCTGCTGCCGATCTTCTCAGGGAAATGTCAACAGTGTCTGAGGACAGGATACAAAACAGCTTTTCCACCGACTCCACCTAGCCAACATTAAACACATTAAGTAAGCACTTATATCTGCCTGTGCAGAATTATATCCAAGTGTGTTGTTCTTTCTGTGTGTGTGTGTGTGTGTGTGTGTGTGTGTGTGTGTATTTATACCTTAAGGACTGACTTGTTGCTGGTGTCCAGCTTGATGTCTAAAGGGTTTCTGAGGTAGTAGAGACTGGGGAGTGAGGAGATCACTAGTTGATCCAGGTCTGGTCTGGCTGTGTTAGCATCATCATCGCTGGTTAAGTGGGGCAGGATTTGTTGCACTGCTGCTATTCTCACACTGTTAATAATGAACAAAAGTTATGCAAAAGTTGGACTGAAATATTTAATTCAAAAACAGTTTTAAACACAGATTAAAAACTACATTAAGAGCTCTATTCAGGTGATGAAGCACGCCTTCTGTGTGCATTACCTGCCTTTTATGTTTTTGGGTTTGTTTTTTATACAACATCCACATGGTGATTGGTTGTCAAAATATGGATGGCAGGGCAGACAAATCTATTAGCTGTTGCTGAAATTTACCAGGGCTTCTCTCCTGGCCAGTGTCTGGTGTTAATTTCCATCTCTATCAATATTCATAGACTGGGACTGGATAGCTGTTTTACACAGGCCTCACAGAGCATTTAGATGACTTGATGAGCACATCAGCTGACAGCAACAGACAGTGGTAATATGTCCATCACATTATAGAGCAAACCATTATAGACGCTCAGGAGTTTGTCTGGTTCACAAAAACCCCAGAGACCCAACGTCAACAGCACAGAGACACAGAAGAAACGTACAATCACAGACATATAGACATATACACAAACACACACATCTCTGAGATGCGCACACATCTGGGCAGGCACATAACACCCGCACACTCACAGAGAGAGACAAATACAAACATTGACAAAAGAAAGACCCAGAGCCCAGACTCACGTGGGTTGTTTAGTGAAAAGGAGTCGGAGCGCTGCTTTAAGCTTGGCTGTGCTTGGAAACACGTTGTCCCTTGCCACGTCCGACATGTCACTTATCAGCAGGACACAGTTTCCCAGTGATTCTTCAGTGCAGGCGTAACCCTGCCACACACACAGACACAACACACACACAATTCTCAGACTACCTTGGCAGACAATGGAGCAAACAATGGTGAATTCCAGCTAAGCAGTACCACAGTAAATAAAATATGCATCGCTTTGATTACGGGTGGTTTCATTTCATCTCCTGTTGACATGGCGAGCCCCTCTCTGACTGGCCTCCTTGAATTAAATCACACTTGACAGCCTAGTCAAAATCTCATGTATATTCATGAAGAATTTCCAGGCTTTCAGTTGCCTGAAACTGAACAATTAATAAAAGGTTGGGTTGGGGTTTTTTTTACACCCAAAAAGGAAACAATATAGCACAGAATATGTAAATGAGAGAATAACTAAATCTTTCTCACTGGCAGCTCAATGTGCAGTCTTTTGTGGTCCAAGAGTGCTAAAATTGCACTTTTGATCATAGTTGTTTTGATTGTGGAGAACATACACCACTTCCCTCTGCTCCATAAATATAATGTAATAAGCTCCAAACAAGATGCCGCCTTATGAGCTCTGCAGTACAAATACAACACAGCCTCTACAGAGAGCACAACACCTGTAATATGGGCATGACCGGGTAAAGTGCCTCATTGAATCTGTCCCAGGTTGATGCTGTCATCATCAATCGTCCCTTGAGCAGGAACAGCAGAATATCCTTGGCAGCAACATTCACCTATAGATCACAGGTAAACTGCTGAATTCACAAAAGTCACTGCTGATAAAACATTTACTAGTACTGTAAGTGTGTGACAGACTTTAAACATCTAAATTACATGATACCAGTGAACCCTGACAGTTTAGCATGACCTTAAAGTAATGTACAATTACCTTAAAAACACATAGAACACACAGAAATCCCTAATTGGTTCCAATATAAATACAGGAATTAGACACATGCATTTGCCTACTTTCTCTGCAGAATCCTGGAGTCCAAAAGCACTTATTTCATAGAGCACCCTGTGGTGGAGAAGGACGTTGACTCCACCACAGGCTCCTGGTTCCTGTCGTGACACATTCTGGATGCCAAGGCAGTCCTAGGGGTGTATGTAATCACATCGAAGCACATCATAAATTATCGCTATCCTCTCACTTGTGCTCGAGTTCCAATTCCCTTTAAATGCAGCCATGTACTCTAGATGGTGGTTAGAAAAATGCAAAGAAAGTCTGATTTCAAATGTCAAGTGGGTTTTTTTTTAATAGCACACTGTCAAAGACCTGTGATTCATCCATCTTAATCCTACTTATTTACATATGGGTGACCCACCAAACAGACCCACATTATGGCTTTAGTGGCCATAATTTTAGCCACGAACTTGCACACTCGCACTTAAACACTGACTGACTATATAAAATGGCTTGCTCTGACCTTGACCAGGTTTAAAGCGCATTTGTATGTTTCCGTCTTGACAGACAGTAAGGGATGGGACAGCAGCTTGAGGAGAAGTTTCTGGCTCTCTGTTTGGAGGAGGGGACTGGGCTGATCAAACTTCCACCTGGTGATGGACAACCAACGGAATATAAACTAGCATAAAAAATACTTAATGGCTAAATGCAGCAGAACAAGTGAGTGACTTCACATAAGTAAGAAATTATGATTTTTATCCTACAGGTAGGAGCAGATGTGAACACATTCCTTGACGATGGGTAAGTGCTGGTGAAACGGGAGGCCATCTATGGCTTGGTCTGCCAGCTCCAATAACTCCAACCAGTTCTTTTCTCCCTAGAAATAATCAATGAATGAACAAAAATGCTGATATGAGTAATGGGCTAAACAGGTTTTGCTATAACCTGAGGGCCACAGCTAATCACAGTTACATTTGTGTCAGAGTGGGTTTTAATGTAAGAAATGTAGGTTGTGTATCTGTGAATGACTGCCCTTTCTCTTTAGACTGCAGAGCTATTTGCGCCATTGGCTTACTGTAATCATGTGACATGCAACTCATACCTCAGCTGGTGCTTCCTTGAGGAAGTTGCAAGTGGATTCCATCCAGAGAGCAGCACGGTTCACCCTCTTGTACAGGTCATGGCTGTCTGAGTTCACCTGCTCCAAGTAGGCCACTGCTGTCTCTTGCATGTTGGGTAATAAACTTCCCAATGACGTGTCCAAACATAGGTGGAGTATTGCTGTTGGCGTGTTTTCTGGAAGATGGTCACTGGCCTGTGTGAGTTTAAGAAACCTTCATTTTCTACTATTTTTGGAGTTAAGGTAATCACAGAAAACCATCAAGAAAGTATTGTGATTTGGTCACACAAGCACACACACCTTCTCTGGAGGGAGGATGGTCTGTAGGAGTTTAATGGTGAATATGGCAGTGCCTATGTAAGCCATTCTGTGATGAACCTGAGAGCTGTGGGGAATGTCTGCTGAATAGCTCTGATGGTAGCTCAGGATATCCCCCAGTAGTTCCATGCAGTTTTGCAGCTTCTCCTTCTAAAATACACACAGATAGAAATGTAGACAAAAGCACACATGCGGCACAAGCACAGCATCGTGCATATCTCGTGCATGTTCACACACACAGACACACGCCAACGCACAGCTACCGGCTAGGAGCCAAGAGAAAAATTGTTCGTTCCAGGGGTTAGGAATTGAATGTAATCAGATTTCAGGGTTATTTTGGGACGAGATACAGATCCACCCTATCTCATTCTGAATAAATTGGAACAATCTATTCTCAGCCACTTTGTTCTGGGAGTAGAAATTGAACAATAGAAGATAAATACCAGCAGGGGGCAGTAGATGCCCTGTGCATTGCTGTGTCTGGCATGAACAGTTCGGCCCATTCCCATAGGAAAAACCTAGAGGTCTGGCACACAAAAGCTGCTCTCCACATAAAGATGACAAAACAGTTCTCAGGCTGCAAGGCTCTGGGCATGTATTAAACAGCAGGGGGCCAGAGGGGCCTGGGCTTGACAAGTGTATAAGTCCCCCTGCACAGGAACATACTCTTTAAACAGTCAGGGAGGATAACAAATGTTTCTGCATGGTAAAAATACAAAAAAAACACAGCAGTTTAACACAGTCCATTGTATGGATTTTATACACATAAGAAATTAAGACATTTACTAACCCAACAATTCTGAGCTTGGATAAACCCAGGGGTACAGAGGAGAGGTGTGCATATATGTGTGAGAAGCTCTTTGTCACCAGCAGAAAGCCTACAAGGTTATATAAGGTTACAACCTTATATAATTCATTCAGCTCAATCACATGCCTACAGTTCTACTTGACAGTTGAGCATGCCTGTGTTTCTGTGGCAAATTGTCTGGTGGCCAACCCAGTTCCCCTTTTCAGTGAAGTGTATCCATTCATCTACATAAGAGGCTGTCATGAGTTGTGTTTTGACTTGCCAGCTCCATCCCCACCAGGCTGCGATCGTCCCAGACCAGCTCACAAACACTGTCCCCAAGCAGGAGGACAGCGTCGCACAGCAGCTCCAGAACACTATGAAGCACATGCGAACCCTCTGAGGAAGAAGACAGGAGGAGAGAAACAGAGCAAGAGCAAGGGAGATTAAATGATGATAGGATATAGTCAATGTAGTGAAACAGGTGAGGGGATATTTGCAAAATCTGACGTTTACTCAAACAAAAGAGAATTGATTTATATAATTTAAAACATCTTTTCTCCCATCCCTTTACTTCAAAGACTACAATGACTCCTACCTGTCTTAAGCAGTGGAATGGCATGTTCCATAGTGGCAACAGTGAACTGAGCCAAAGTGAGCTGCTGTAACTGCAGCTCCAAGACATCCTCTACACCCAAGTCAGGAAGCGCCAAATGGGCCACATCTGCAGGTGACTGGGGCGTTTGCCTAGGGGCCTGGACTGCTGCTCCACCTCTGTGCGAGCTGCCACTGAATGAATCACAGACAAGAGAGGAAAACAATTCATACATCGTCTGCATTGGACCACTCAAATACAAGGAGTGACATATGAGCTGTATAGGGATGGATCACAAAAACTGAATATGCCATCACGGGAACCCAAACTGATTTTAAAACACGGTAGAACAGCCGCTAGAGGGCTCCTGGTGTTATTCATATTGAAGAAGAAGAATAACATCCTCCACAGTCTTTCTCACGCCGTTTTATCTTCATGTGCAGGTTGCTGGTGTCACTAGCAATTTTGTTATTTTCAAAGCCACATAAAATCCTACTGTGCACAAATTTCTAAAAAGTATAAGACTCTTTTGTCAAGTGTAAGGTCTGATGAACTCACCTGACAACAATGCTGAATCCTATCAAGAAAAGTTATTTCTGCAAGCAAGGTACACAGACAAAAAAACAATACCATTTATGCCTCAGAAGTGTGACAGAAGCCACACCGAGTGAATCTCTGCTCTCACTGCCAACCTGATTGCTAAAGGCATGCAAAGAAACTTAGATACCTTAGACAGCAAGAACTGATGGAGCAAAAGTAAGGCAGATTTTTCCTTTAGCCTTTGTTTAAAACGCGCAGATACACATTAATGTAGAGTTGCCTACACACACACACACCTGTTGGAAGCTGCATCTCCGTCTTGGCCATCTCCCCTGGCTCTCTGGCCTGTGCGTCCCACCACAGAGGGCCGAGGAGAGCACTCTGCCCCCGGAGATGAGGCCTGGGAACGCTGGGTCCGCACCTCCTGAGAGTAGGAAAAGGATGAGTTCTGGGACACTGGATCTACACAACCACAAAAAGAACAAAAAAAGAAAAATAATTGCACATTAGTTGCACATAAACCCTGTATGATAAAGCAAAGAGAAGATTAAGGTAGTGGTGGTACAAATTCCACATTATAAGAGATAAATCAGTAGGATTAGATAGCAAAAAAAAACTTTGAAAAACTGTAGGTTTTCTTTAAAACTATGCTTCAATAAATAGTTCAAAAAGTTATGCAAGTCTATACTTGAATGAAATGTAAAACAATCTAGCATGATTTAGGAATTGATCATGTGAAGTATATGATTCAAAATTGAGTGCCTCATTGCAACATTTGTTTAAAGATCTACTTTATAATGAAGGAACATATGTAAAATAACAGAATAAGTATGCAAAAAAATTAACTGTCAGCTGAAACCCCTGCTATCAGCATTTAAAAACATCTGTAAAAATATTAGTGCATCAGGCTGACTCATAAGGCGTGCTACCTTGCTTTATAGAGTAGAAGCTTGGATCTTGATGAAAGCGTAGTCTGCTCCTCAGCCCCACACAAAGCTGCCGCAGGCAGGAAAGAGCCGGCAAGTGGAGGTAGCTCGCCTCACCTTTGTCCGAACCCAGCCTCAACAGGGACAGAAGGTTCTGAAAACAGAGGGGGATATCAGAGCAGGGTTGTGGTTTTCGAAAGACATAATTAACAACCTGTAATATCCAATTAGGATATTATTGTAATTGGGCAAATATATTGGTTTATGGCTCTGTTAACAAACAGACAAAACAGAGCCCAAACTGAGACAAACATTGCACAAAGACTGTAAAAACAGGACCTAAACTCAGACAGTGATAGAAAAGTTGTAATAAAGTTCGCTAAATAAAAAGGGCAAGTGGAATTGAATTATTGAAGCAGCAATTTGTTCCGAGTTCAGATTCCCTGCCCTCTGTAGCTAATGATGTCATGTCTCTAAATCCAAGTCTTTTAATTTAGCTTAATAGCTCTAGTAACTCAAAGGAGGGCCAAGTAAAGCCACAAGAAGAAAAAAATTCCCATAATGATTTCTTTTTGATGATGAGACTGCTGGGTGACAGTATGCTAATACTGTCTTGAGACTGATGCAATATAATAAACCGCTTTATTAACAAAATAGTAATGTTCACAGTGGCTCATCAGAGCAAAATGATGTCTCCTCCAACACTCTGTCTATGCCGATGAAATGAAGAGCTCAGATAACAGATGCACTTTGTTGCTGTCATGATACTGGTAGATACATCAGAAAGTGCAGCCCACTTTTTTACAGAGATGGGGAGAGAGCATACGTCTTGAATGTATAAAAAAAAAAAGAAAAGACAAAAAGATGAGGTTCACTGTAGATTTCAGAGTTATGACAGACCCTGTGCAGCTGGCCCCACGTAACAGTGCACACACTAACTTGACACAAGCACATTGACCTTCTCATTTGCAACATAGGACAGTTGAGCTTCCTCCAAAGCCAACAAGACCAGGATGAGGACAGTTCGAAAGCCTGCAAACAACTAGGATCAGTTTTACAGAATCTCTGATATTCAAGGCTTTAACAGGAAAGAAGTAAACCATTTCCACCAAGGACTTTCAAACCCTGCAAGAGGTACATCATGACCAAACTATATCCTCACAGCAATCTAGTGCCTGCTCAAGCAAAGTAAGCCTCCAGAGGCCTCCACAACCTCCTGCAAGATCAGGGACATAGAATTATAAATTGGTGTTTTGTTCAAGGACACTATTTGACAGGTTATTATTTTGACAGTGGCTAATGACCATCCCATAAATTCCACTATGGGACGGTCACACTAGCCACTCAAAAAAACACACTTCTCGTAACTGTACATGAATAAGCAAGAATACTAAATATTACAAACGACAGTTGGCCGAGAACCAGCAGAAAATAAACAAGCCCTGGAATTCTTCAATATAATCTTTAATTTGGTGTCTTTGAGGGTCAGCAACAAGCCACCATTTTTAAGTCAATCAAATGTCCATCAAATACAGGCTTTTGTCTGGAACATAAGCATTGAGACTAACAAAAATCATACATCCTTTAAAGTAAAAATGATGGCACTGACAGCCATTTTAATGCCCTGCTTTAAGGTGCTGAAACTATTCAGTTAACTATTAAGTAACTATTAACACAGGTTTTTAAATTACATATTTGAGGTCAGTATACCCTTACAGTTGACACTGAAACATTCAGAATGGTACATGATACCATTGACGATGATAAGAAATGGCAGTCATTCTGACATTACCTGTTATAGCGTGGGATCAAACCTGTGACTGCTAATCATGGGAACTTCCAGTATAGATAGACTATAGTATTGTTGTTGTATTGTAGTGCAAGAACATGGTTATGTAATGATACCTTTACAATGCTGGGCCTTTGCAGGAAGATCTCAGCGGGAAAGTCTTGCATAATGACATCACACAGAAGTTCACATGTGGTCCGCACCAAGTTGGGGTTGCTGCTTCTTAGAGAACTGTTTCAAAAGTTAATTAAAGCAGATATGTTTTATACTTTAGTTGACTAAACCGAAAAAGTTTGTGAAAAGGAGAACAACTAAATAAAATCCATCCTGTATGTAGGGCTGGGCATCCAGCCCAAATCTTTTTGTAACTCAAAAACTGTCAAGAAAAAGTTGGCACAGAATATTTTTCTCAGATTCTTAGTCTGGTTAACTTGTTCTTTGGTAAAATGTTTCCTAAATGAAATCATAATTTTGTTCATTTTAATTAGGCATATTTGTTATATACATGTATTGTCTCTCACCTCTCATTGGATGAAAGTATGTGTCTGTCTGTGTTTGTCAAAGTCAGCCATGGAAACACAGAAAACTTCAGACATCTCACAGACTCATGCACTGTACAACACAGAAGGATAAAACTTGTAAAACGAGTCATTTATAGAAAAAATGAAACCCAACACACTAAGGATAAGTATTCAAAATACTGGTACCTGCTATCTTCTGGGGTGGTACATCTGTATGGCCTGACATGCTTTTGTGGAAATAGCCCATTTTAGGAAAATGCTCTTCAGGTGGAACAACTGTAGGTGCTACAGCAGAGACACCAGCTTTGTTAGGATATCCTGTCACATTCACAGTGCAAGCATTTGATCAAACTGTTAGAAGATCTGTGTAAAGTAAAAGTACATCCACACCAACATCTCCCAGCACTCTCTTACATAAGAATATGAACATTTAGCAGTTTGCAGAAGGCAGAATCAAAACAAACAATTATTTGGCTTTAACTTGCAACACCTGGTGGAGTTGTAGTACGCTGTCCATGCGAGTAGACCATTGTATGACTAGGGAGTAGCTCAGGTAGCTGGAACAGCTGGTCCAGGGTTCCATCGATGACAGCTCGCAGTCTGGGTTCTACATTAGGAGACAGTTGGGTAAGGAAGTCCACCGCCCCGACGTCTCTTAGCATCTGGGCTGCACTAAGATGCTTGGAAGACAAAATGACAGAATAAATAGTTGTGAAATGAGAAATCTAAATGTCAGTGTAATGTTGGGTTTAGCACTGTAAAAGCATTTAGCACAAACCTCACTGCATTCATGCCCCTGCTAATATGTCATACAAAGTACATGTGAGGTGGAAACTGTATAACATTACCGGTATATATTGGTCCTTCTTCAATTAACTGGTTAAAGTCTGTTTAGCCTTGTTAAAGAAAGGCTGAAGCCAAAAGCAAATATTACATTCATCAGTATATTTTGACAGAATGCTCCTCTAGCCACTGTCCTCCAGAGCACGCATCTAGTAATGTATCTTATCATCTAGCTATGTATCTACCTTTGATAAAGTTGAGAGCAACTCAAGGACCTCTTCCTGCATTGGCACCTCGGGGAAATTGAACCATTCAAGAAGATACACAAACAGCATCTTCTCTTGGACAATGTCAGAGACGGAGATCAGGGAATGGTCCAGCTTACATATGATGCTCTTCAAAGCTCGAACTCTTATCTCCACCAAAGAGTGGCCTAAATTGAGAAGAGACATTATAGCAGAGTTAGCGACGTTTTGTTTTACGCTAATCGACAGCTAACTAGCGTTGGGTACAAGTTCAGAAAAGTTTTACTGACTTGGGTTACTTAGCTAACGTTAGCGTTGACATCAGTTACAATTCGGCATACTAAAGTTAGAGTACCGTTATACCACAGGTAATAATAGAGTCCAGAGAGGGTTTCTATTGTTAGCTAACGTTAGCATGCAAGCAGCTAATATTAGGCAAGTGACACAAAGGGATTTTGTTAACATCAGTTCAGATTAAGTCAGCCTCCTAAGCTACATTTGCTTAGCTAGTAACTTAGCCTACCTATTTTCTTTATAAGCGGAGATAACTCCATGTCCAGTGTATTGCGTCTCCCTGTGTAAAAACCAGGTAAAAAAAAGCTTCATAAACGACCGAGGTTTGTCAGCCTAGTTAATGGTTGTTGTCTGCCAGTGTCATGTCAACAACTGCCCGAGTCTGTTTTCAACGAACGCGCCAGCGTCACTCCACTTCCTGTAGAGGACCAGGGTGCGTTCACGAGGTGGGGTTAATGATGTACATCCACAAAACATTTCCAAAGTGTAGATCAAATAATGTAAGCACCTAAAGGATTAAATTATTCTTAACTCTTAATTCTTCTTAACTTAAGCATTTTTATAAATAGTGCAGCATTTTTCTGAGAAATCTGCTAATCAGTACATTAAAACCAGCATTCAGCAATAAAGGTCCAAAGAGACCACACATTATCCCTGCACAAATTGCAGCTGTGAAAACAAAACTGCCAAACACAGACAAACTGGATTGACAAAGCTGAACAGTAGTTACAAAACCAGCCAGGATATAGTTATAAGTAATGGGCAAATACTGATCCTGGTGCATCAATACACCTTTGTATCAGTCAGGGAATTAAATTAGCACCTGCCAGATGGGTAAATGTTGGCTGTGGCAGGTAAAGAGGTTTGTTATTTTGTTAGATTGTCTGCCACCTTAACCCCCACCAACAATAACACAGGCAGTCCTCAAACCTTTTTAGGGCAAGGACTTAATATCTCTTTGGCAAGGACCCTCTAACATGTTCAGTAGATCACAACTGATCCAATTATGTCCCAAGAAATCCTGTCTGTAGATGGGCCTTTCTTTCTATAGTGACATGACACGTATGATGTGCCCCTTTGTGGCATATCGCTCTCGTCTCATCTTTTGAAATGTTATGTAAACATGCTAAAGCAATTTTTCTTGCCAGGATCATCACTGTTTCAAGGCATGTTTCAAACTCACTGAAGGATTTTGCATTGCTCAAATATTGAGTGAAGTTTTGACAGCAGTCACATTATCCTGTCATTAAATGAATCTCCTCAAACACTGATGTTCTCAAAAATCAAAGTTGATGTGCATCGCCTCTTAACACAAGTGCAGGCATAAATTCTTTCATACGCTGTGTGTAAGTTAATCCAATTGCATGAGATCTCACACTTGAGATGTGATGTGGCAATGATAAGCAGACAGGGTGATAATTAACAAACTTAGCAAATTATAATTTGACATGATAATAATATAATCATGCAGCTTTTGAGTATTCTGGAGGGATTTAAGCCCATAATTAATTTGGCTGCATACTGTATATTCTACTGTCACCTTTGAAGAGTTTGAGGAGGTAGAAGGAAAATGATCATTTGTGCTTTCATAATCCATTAGTGTTTTTACATTTTACCAATATTCTACTCCAGTTATTTCAGATTTAGATACAACTTTTTACTCAGTCTTTAGGTAAAAATCACACATATCTATGCTTGTTCCAGAGCATCATATATCATATTTAGTGCATACTGAGCCAAATACTTAAATCCAAGGTGCTGTATGGCTGCACCATTAATCTAAATGGAAAATTATTTTATACATATATCCCTGTTATTTTCTGTGAGATATTTGTCATGTTTGGAAACCTTTGCATCTTGAGCTGAATTTAAAAACAAAGTTTTGTGGGTTAGAATAGAGCTTGTCTGCACAACATGAGTCATATTGATGGACCTGCCAAAGGGCCCATTGACCTGAGAAGGATAAAAAATGTATTCCAGTTCCCCCAGCCTCTGATACAGTACTGACTGTTTTTGACATTCTACAGATGTACGACAATACAGAGTGAGAGACATCCAAACAGCTGAGGAGGTCTTCTTTAGTGGAAAAATACATCGCCCAACGCCCTATCTCAATAGCTGTTGACTCTGCTTCAAACAGTACATCACATAATTTCTGTTTGACAACCACTTGGATCATTTGTTAGCATAGGCTGCAGACATAAAGCAAAACTTCACTTTACTTTCAAAAATGAAAACATGGGGTAAGTGTATGTCATCCAACCCTGTATTTCTGACCATCAGACATAAGGTATGCTTTTCTCCCAGATGTCTTATCAGATGTTTTTGTCAATTTTCCCTCATGTCCTAAAAACTTCATTCATATTCCTTGTAAACATTTTTGTGAGTTTAGTTTGAAGATGTATTTTGTGGTTTGTACTTCAGCCTTTATATGCCTTGTGTTTTCAAATGCAATTTAAGGATTTTTATTGCGTTATTGTAAATCATATGCAAAATCTGTCATTTATTTTAAATCAGGCTATATTACTCATATGCCAGAAACCACCTCAGGCTGTTAATGAATGTAAGTAGAAATCATGCCAATTGAAATACTTTGAAGCCAGATTTACTCCTGAAGTATCTCAGTCTCTGGACTCTCACCATGGTTGAAGCTGATCACAAGTCATCAAGTGCCTGACCTTACTGGCCAACCTGGACAGAAGTCATGGAACACTACACAGCTGATGTACATTTCATTTTGGAGATTTTACAAACAAGCTTAAAACATGAGCGAAATCACAACAAATTAGGGACTGTATGGAAATTATTGCGGTCGTGAGGAGGGCTTGAATCGGATATTTTCCTTTTTGAAAAAGCAAGTCCCTCTGCAGTATTGTTAATATTTTCTTTGGACCTTTCCCATGACAATGTCTCAAAATATAGTACTCAGTTGGTTCAACTTGTTTCATTATTAAAAACTAAAAAAGGCAAAGTATAAAGAATTCCAGATGGTGTAATGTAATTTCAACCTTAATATATTCATGGAATAATAATTTTCACAATATCAATGTGTACATTAGAAGCAATTTCCAAATTTATGGTAAACATAACAAAATTATGTAAGAGATACAAAATAAAAAGCTAAACTTGAATTATGCACTATTGGCCAACTTTATGACACATTTAACTTTTTTAAACTTTCTGTTATGATGCAGACTAATGTGAAAGAAGGAACAACTAATGGGAGGTATAACATTTAATCACTAATATACATAAAAATAGCACATGTATTCGGTGTCTCTCATAACTGATATGTTGGCCCTATTAGCTAGTCGACTGTGGAGGGAAAAATGAAGTCCTCAGCCAGTCAAAGAAGTTTTGTCCCCTCACAAGCGAAGGCCGAAATATAAATTTGGGCTGAGTAAAAATGAAAAGACTCTCCTGTGCTCTCCCAAAAAAGTCAAACTACCCTTCAGCAAAAAGAAAAAAATACATAACACTCCCCCATTTCCTGACCTCCATATGGTCTCTTTTAGCCCATTCAATGACTTTAAAAGTGACTGTAAATTGAAGGAGGCCACAGTACACTAAGCCATGTACAGTAAGTCTGTCACCAAATGTTTCAGAAGGGCTGCTGTGCAAAAGGATTGGTTGGTGCTCTTATAGCCTTTCATGCATACAACACAAGGTCCAATCAGTTAATTAATCATATCATTATTGTAATTGTCCAAAATTCAGCACCCCATATGGCAACAATATACAAGGAGGTACTTCCAGAATTAATAATGTGAAATAAAGGGTGCCGCTATAACAGACCCGAAGAACATAAACAAGCATAGACAATTAATTCATTGTTTTAACCAGGCAGCCATTTGGGCTGAGCTCATGTCTCTATAGCTGAGTCATTACATTGTACATTACATTGATTTTTAAATATTTTAAACTAAATAAATAAATAAAAACAGATGAAGGAAAATGAATCTGTTGACACAAAAATTATCCTTACCATGTATTCTCAGACTGTATTTTGAGGCTGACCCTATATTATTCCACAGTCATTCCTGAAACAAAAACTAGTGGTCCCACTGGCCCTGTCACTGGTTGACATGCCTGCTGTACCCGTCTTCCGCTCCGCTGCAAGTGTTGAGCGTATGAGGGTGGGCACTGAGGCCCCCCCTGCTGACATTCTCCCATCGGCGAAGGAGTGAAGTCAAAGGACTGAGTCAAACTGAAGCAAGCGCAGACACATTGTGCAAATAATTTATGGCTGATGCAGCGTTCATTTGAAATTAAGATGAAACACGAGGAGCTTCCCCACATGTAGAGGTATCCCATTAAACAGTGTGGCCCACTCCATGTGTACAATCTTCCATCCTGACTTGAGATTCAGTGTTTTGAGTCATGCTTGTACATAAATTCAAATTCTTTTGGAAATATTGATCTTGAGAGAGAGAGAGAGAGAGAGAGAGACAGATGCTCCAGAGGGCCTCATATTGCATGTTGTGCTCTGTGGTGTTTGACAACATCATGCAGATACTCCATTCCTATTAAACTACTACTTACTAGAGTAAGATTTAATTTATGTAAAATCTAAACAGCCTGCTATTAGTAACTATATGATCTGTTTATCCTGTCATGACAAAACATTGTGTTATGCCCACAACTGAATATTTACTTGTTTTTACTGTCTGGCAACAAATATCAACCAGGCTAAAGTTTGTTTGTCAGGTCTAATTTAGCTTGTAGAAACACTGCATCCATGTGTCCTTGGTGCTATATCTAAGAGCCGCTTCCCCTCCTTCCTACCCCTCCACCAGCCCCCCTCCTCCAGTGCCAGCACATCAAGTGAAGGCAGCCTGATCAACCCTAATAGGGCCTGGTAATTAGAGTCTTTGCATAGAGCCTGTCTGCACACAGCTGCCCTAAGCAGGTTTGGCGAAGGACTGCCATACACTTGACAGTGTGGAAAAAATGTAATGTTCAGTATATGGACCAAATTAGCCTGGCAGTGGTAAACACAATTTACTTTATAACAATACTGACACTAATTAGGCAACCAATGTATCATTTCAGAGTTCAACTTTTAGTTGCTATATCAAACACATGAAAATACTTGGGGAGCCAACTTAATGTTTCTGGAATACAAATGAGAAAGACCTTCCTGCATAAAGGCTAAGCACAGCCAGCTTTAGGGGGGAAAAAGCGTAGTGTTTGATATTTCTAGTTATCTGTAGTGGAAAAAAGAATCCTGATTATTGCACTGGGGGAAAGTCACATACTGTATTTTAACTATATTGTGTAAATCACAAGCAAACAAGCAGAAAACAATAAAAAAAAAACCTACATTCTTTGTTATAACCTTAACCTACAAATAAAAAATGTTTGTCATTAGCTTTAATTATGACTAATTTTTGAGTATCTTCATAAGCAGCTGCTCTATACAGTGGGGCAAAAAAGTATTTAGTCAGCCACCAATTGTGCAAGTTCTCCCACTTAAAAAGATGAGGGAGGC